>JAPMOQ010016083.1:66443-82123 GCA_026543055.1 Argiope trifasciata | reverse complement strand
TTTGTCCGAAATACATTGAAAAATATGGTTAAAATATTTCTTTAAAAATTCGTTAAAAAAAGAATTTTAAGTTATATGTTAAAATATTGATACCATTGGAATGCTAATTTTTTAATCTTTTAGCAAAAAAACTCCGACATTTGGCTTAATTTTTAATTAATTGAAATTCTAATTAAAAATTTGGAAAAATCGCTTCATTGTGCACATCCCAATCCTCAGAGTATACATGTGCCAAATTTGGTGGTTGTAGATTCAACGATCTGGCCTGTAGAACGCCAACACACACACAAACAGACACACACATTGAACCTTATTATAAGTATAGATAATGACTTAAACTTATGTATAAAAATTAAATCTATAATTTTTTCAATATAAATTTAATTTATTAAATTACTTTAAGAATTGTGTAATTTAAATGAATTAAGTTTAGTAAAAAATCACTAAAATTCAATATTTCAGAATGGAATGTTCTACGCTATATTTAAATCATTAATATTAATATTTTAATATTTTAATTTTATTTTAAAATAAAATTAATAATAAATTTAAGGACATGGGCATAATCTTTATGTATTTTTTAATTTCGCATATCGTTAAGAATATCAAATTATTCCGTTCCTGGAATATGAAACCTATCACTGAATTGAACAAACACGAACCTGATCTTTCGGAATGAATTAGAATTAGAATCAGAATAATGTATTTCATTTTAAATATTTATAAGTTACAAAGTGAAATTCTTAAAGAATAATGTGTAATAAGTACAGTTACAATTTAAATATTTTATCATTCAAAATTCGATAATCTGCATTTTTGCTTCAGAAAATATTATTGTGCCATTTGATTCCATTTATTTTCTTTGACTGATGAAAAGATTATGAAATACTAACACTGATCTTCCGGAATACAGACAGCATTGGATTCAGGACCATCTCTTATGTAGCCAGGTCTGCAGTAACAGCCAGGCTGGCAATAAGCACAGGCATAAGGACCTCTTCCACAGTAGTCTTCGCATCCCTTTCCAACTCCACATCCATCGAACACTTCATTTGCTCCACACTGAATACCTGGATGTAAAAAGATATTAACATTACATATGAGTACTTGAAGGACTTCTGTCATGCATTATTTGTGTAAATATTCTTTCCTGCTCTAAACCATAGAAGACTTCTGTCATGCATTTATTAGAAGTAATTGACATAAAAGTAAATAAAAACTTCTGGTGTAAAATCGAAAATAGCAAAAAATATCGATAAAATACAGGTTGCTTTTTCTTGAAAAAAACCGGAGGGAATTCCCTTCCGATTTCGTGTTTTCTCCTGAAACTATTCAAATGGGAACTGAAAGCCCATTGCAAGGTTTCCTTTTGTTTTTATAAAATCTATAAATTTAAAAATATCTGATATCTGGGATTTGTTTTGAATCAAGCTTCTGTTTTTTGAATCAACTCATATTTTACTTAACTAAGTTAACTCATTTTTGTTACCTCATATCTTTTCAGTCACTCAAACAAATCTGCGCTTAATGGTTGAAGTAATTGTTCATTAAATACATAATGCAGTTATTATTGCCTTTTCTATAGATGATTAGTTGAGATTTGTGAAATAAAGTTAAAATAGAAAAAAAGAATTCAAGCAATAATAAATATTGTGCGAGGGTTCCGATGAAACAATCTTATCTTTTAAACTAAAAATGTTTTTTTTTTTTAAATTTTGTTCACTGGTATTTTTAGTTCCAAATGTATGTAATTTGGAATTCTTAAGGGTCTCAATGTTATGAATTATAAATAATCTGTTAAAATTTAATTTTTTCTGCATCAAAGTAAACTATCCAGTATTATATACCATTATCAGGACTAATACTGTTTGATTATATCCCTCACTTACATGAAAAAAATTCAAAAAAGGTGTTGCATAACTTTATACCCTCATAGATTTAATACAAAATTATAATAGGTGCATGTTTAAGACAAAATACTTATGTCTAGAAGAATTATTACAATGACATAAATAAGGGTAGGAACAGCTTATAATAAATTTACAGTAGCTTAATATGCTCATTTCAGCAACTATCTCCATTCAAGTGTGCTTTCTTTGTTTTTGTTTTAAATCGAGGATTATTTTAAATTTAAAAAAAATATAACATGATTATTTTAAGACAACAAAAATGCTTAGAATATATTTAATAGAAACGATAAGCGACATCAGCAAACATGCCACATAAATGAAAAAAATATCAATAAAAAATTTTAATTAATAAATGTAAATTGATTGAAGTATAATTGCTAATTATCGGAATGAAATGTTGAAAATTCATTCTTAAAATATTAAATTGAAATCGCAAGTTCGCATTTGCAAGTTGGGCTAAACAAACATATAATGGTGGAAATTAAGTATAATTAAAAAAAAAATGTAAAAAGTACACCTTAAGTAGAGAATCTTGAAAAAATAAACAATGATACTTTTAAATAATTACTTTTAAAAAAATTCAAATTTCGAAACATTATCAAATCACATCTCATTTCGTTAAAAAATTATTTCTTATAATAATATTAGAAAACCATATATTAATGCAAAAAGGGTGTTTAAACAGCTTCTATTTGAAATACAGAATAAAGTCTTTTAATTGCTCCTACTTTCAGTTGAAATAACTTGAAATTATTTAATTATTAATTGAGAAATGAAGTGAAATACAGGATATTTAATTTGAAAAATGAACAAAGCTTTCGTAACGAATGAGTATTTGAGATTAAATTCGTTTTAACAAAAACAAGAAATTTAAACAAGCTTTCCAAATTTTAATTGGAATAAATAACATAGTCAAATGTTATTATTATATCAGTATTTAGATGAATAGTCAATGCTGCCTAAATGTAATCTTTCAAGTAACTCAATTTGATTAATTCGTACCTGCATCTTGAGCCACAGATGCGATTTCAACTGGTGCACGAGGACCTGGGGAAGATATAAATTAATGTTATTAAATTTTCTGAACTTATCCTTATAAAATTTTCAAACTTTCTAGTGTCGCAAAAGATTTGTAAAACTTAATTTTAATTCTTAAAATGAAACGCTCTGATAAAGTCTGTATGATTTAGTATGATTAAGACCTCATTGAAAATTTTTTACTTAATTACTTAAAAAATATTAAGTTACTTAATAAAAGTAATACCTGTTTTTTGTGTGATCAAAGATAAGAAATATCATTGCTATTTATTTTTTATTAGCCAATCTATTCGCCAAGGAATATTTAAAAGTTTATATAATTTCAAATTCAGGATTCCAAACTATTGCCCGATATTAAAGTTTTATTATAAAACAGTTTTACATATTTTCATGTCATCGTGCAAAAAAAGGCTTTGCTATTGGTGGCCCATCAAACCATAACACTGCCAATAACGTAAATGTGGCATTCATCTTATACTAAATTTTGCGATATTGTACATTAACTTTTATTTAATTGATTTGGGAACCACACGTATATATTTAATAGAACCCAGCGTTATCTTTAAACAAGAAAAGATTATCAAGTGATGACATTTTGAAGAAATAATGAAAACTATTTTGATTTTATACACAACAAAGAAAAGATTGTTTTGAAATATTTTTAAAAGCCAATCAAATCTAGCATAATGACTTTTACATGAATTAAAATGGCATAGTTGTGAAGTCAATTTCGGGCATTAAAACAGTGTAAAAATCATTTTAGTACCGAAATATTTCCATAGTGAAAAGATTCAAGATCCATGATATATTACATTAATGTAAAATTATAATTAAAAATTCAAGAAAAGCACTATGGGAAGTAGTATGAATGTGCCAAATTTGGAAGTTATATGTCAAACTAACTGACTTGTAGAGTGACAGCAGATGCGGATCACATATATCCATATTTAAAATGAATACTAATAGCATTTGGCATTGAGCTGGTTTCTTCCTCCTCTTCTTCTTCTAGTATACAGGTGATCACCCCGCCATCACTGAACGTAGCATTATCCACATAATTTGTCGATCAGCTGTTTTGTCGGGAATATCGGAAATTTTTAAATTTATTTAAATTATAGATATAAATTGTCATATTCGCGATTCCAAAGAATTATTAGACATTAAAACGATATTATTTAACTTTTCTTATACACGTTTTGTTGGTGTTTGAACTTTTAATAATGGTACATAAAGCTTTCTAAATTATTTGATGAAAAAAGAAAAGAATTTCAATTTCTGGGCAACAATGTTGGAAATTAGATAACAAGTATTTTTTTAAATATGCCAAAAATCACTAAAAATATTTTTAATATTATTAAATTGACATCTTTAAAAAGATGACTCTTTAAATTTTGAAATGACGTAAAATTAATTATTCTGCAATAAGAGTTTTGGAAGTAATTGTTAAAAGGCGACAAAAATCAATTCAATTTTTAATTAAAATTCTAACCAATGTTTCAAACTAATCTCTACAAGGGGCAGATTCCAAATTCCCTAGGTATATAGGTTATAAATTTTTACGAATTAAGATACTATAAAAAGTATTTAAGGATGTTCTTAATACTTCTGTCAACCTTTATCATTCCTTAATATACAAAACGGTGGATAGTAGGAGCAGTCTATAAAAATAATCTTATTTTTTCTTCTGAATATATGTTTAATAAGGACGGATATAAACTATAGAAAGGGTTGTTCGTGACAGACGGTAGCATTTTGTACCCCTGCAATGGATAATTTTCTTTAACTAAAACATATACGTATTGCTACTCAGTTTATGGTTGCATGCTATACATTGCAAATGAAAAATGTGCTTATAATAGCCATTCTTTATATGAATGGTATATGAGTTCTTTTTTCTCTGTTATATTTTGTGCAGAATGAAAAACTTTTATTCAGACTGAGTTCAATATCTCTCGTGCCAATAGAAAGATTAACTAAACTACACATAAGACAACTTTAGATATTGTAGCGATTCCCGAAGATTTTGCCTGATTCATTATTTTTGGTGACTGAAAAATTCACTTTTGAGAAACAGCGGCCGTCGAAGTTTCACTAGTTGTATCGTTGGAAATGGTTTAAGTATTATAAAATTTGAATAGTCAGGTCATTTCTGTTTGCAGATCTACTCATCAGGTAATTACCTATTACACCTAAGTATGTGTACGGAAGAAAGTTTTAGTTAATCTCAGTAAAAAGTAACTACCTACACTAATGTAAAATGTAATGAGCAGAAAATTTTTCTCCTAATGCCCAAACATGGATTTTCAGAGCACATGCTCTATAATAAAGAGATGATCATTTTAGTACCTTTTCCATCTGTTATAATTCGGCAATATTTTTTGTTGCACACTACTTACATTAATAATAAAAAATTGAAAAAGAGAAATTTTGTCTGATTTATACTTTATTATGTCATGAAAATATCTGATTGGCTGCAGATTTATATTCAGTTGCAATATAGATTCATATAAATATCTATATAAAGAGAAAACTCAGAATAATATTTTATTACATTAACGAGACCATATTCAAAAATTGTTGTTTATTCTGATTCAAACCAATAATTAAATCTAAAATAATTTTGCTGAATCAGCATTATCGTAAACAATTTATACCCTTGAAGCATCTTAAGTGAAACGCAGTAACTGAAAAAAAATCACCTTTTCAAATAACATTATATTTATCTATGACTGAAAAATTATCTTAAGAGTATATTATATTAAGAGTACTTTTTTATTTATCATAAATGATATCAAATATTAAACTCCTTGCCATTTTTATGCATATAAAATATTTTATAACGCAAATCCTTATTTGTTGATAAGTTTATAGACCATTTACAACGTGACTATTCTCACAGCTGCTGTCCTAAATTCAAACAATGAAATCTTCTAAAAACTGCATATAGTTTGGACATATGCGAAAAATATTTCTTTCAAAATGCATAAAATTAGCATAATCAATTAGTGTTAACTCTTTCGAGCATACCGGTTTATTTTCTGGCCTACAAAAATAAAGAATTGCATGTTTTGGGGTTCAATGTCTAAATCAGTAAAAGAAAAAAGCATGTTTTCAAAGCTTACAACAATAAACTTTTTCTTTTAAAGGGTATAAAGTTAATTCATTATTAATTAAATTAAGTAGCTTAGAAACTGAAATACTATGTTTGAAAGATTTATTAAATAGATCTCTGATATCAAAAAAAGTAATGAATTAAATTTAAATTTTCTAATATTCGTGGATATAATCATTATTGGCGCATCAGCACAAAAAAGAAAAGTCTTTGTAACATTACATTATGTTTGTTTGCTTTTAACATTTCTACAAGAAAAGTAAATACTAACACTGGTCTGCCGAAATGCATATAGCATCGTATTCAGGGCCATCTCTTATGTAGCCAGGCTTGCAGTAGCAGCCAGGTACGCAATATGCGCACGCAATGGCGCCTCTTCCACAATAGTCTTCGCATTCCCATCCGACGCCACAATTGTTGAATACTTCGTTATCGCCACATACATAATCTTACACAGGAAAATTTAGAAATTTATATAAATATGCGAATAATATGAAATATATACAAAATGATATATAAGAAAGGAGAAAATAAAATTATTAAAAAAACGATGTAAAAATCAAAAATAATCGGCAGTAAAGATGAGTTCCTGAAATATATGGAAAAAGGAAAGTATTAGGTTGGTGCGTATGAAATGTCGGATTCTCTTTACATGCGGACGTTTGTCTCCCTGTTTTCGTTATACTTTTGTCTTTGGCATAACCTCATTCATAGTCGTATTGTCCATTGCCAGAGACTCATTTCAGCAAAATAGGTTTTCTCGAAGGTCTTCCCTTTTGTTATTTCTTTTGAGTTTATTGCCGATATGAATTCTGCCGACATTCGCGTCATTTTCTTATATGAGTACAAACTTGGTAATAGTGCTGCAAAAGCTGCACGAAACATAAACCAAGCGTTTGGGGAGAATACGGTTAACGATCGGAAAGTGCAGCGTTGGTTCGAAAAATTTCGGACTGGCGATTTTTCACTGCAAAATGAGCCGCGCGGAAGACCCAAAACGTCTGTGAAGAATGATGACCTGAAGGCTCTAGTGGAAGCGGATCCAGCCGTATCCACGAGGAAACTTGCTATCAGAATGAAAGTTGACCATACAACGATATTGAGACACCTTTCTAAGATTGGCAAGGTTAAGAAGATGGACAAGTGGGTACCGCACGCACTGACAGAGCGAAATAAGCTGGAACGAACTGGAATATGAAGTTTTGCAGCATCCACCATATTCACCGGATCTCTCGCCGACCTATTTTCATTTTTTCAAGCATTTAGAGCTGTTTTTAAGGGGCAAACACTATGAAAATGAAGACAGTCTAAAAAACTCGATATCAGAGTTTATTAATTCTAAAGACCAAAATTTTTTTAAGACAGGCATCTACGCTTTAAAATCTCGTTGGGAGAAGTGTATTGAAGCGAATGGAGCATACTTTGATTGAATAAACAGCTTTTGAAGAAAGATATGCAGTTTTATACAATCACTTAAGAATCCGACATTTCATACGCACCAACCTAATAAAATATAAAGGCGCACATAAATGTAAATACAAAAAAAAATTCCATTCATGATATGTTGTGAAAATTAAACAGAATTTCACACAAAACGCATTAATTGATGAGGTCAAATTAATAATGTCTTCAAGAAGAATTTTAGCAATGTCTGCAAAGAGTATAGAATAACTAAGCGATGTAATGCGGTCGTGTCCTAATAATGACGTAGAAATATATGAGAAAAAATGAACAGGGCGATGCAAAGCAAAGATATAATTTCAATAGTTTTAAAAGGTACACTTTGAAATTTTAACACTGTAACCGTATTTGTTAGAGTTTAATTGTTGTTTCTCATATGTTCTTGTCTATAAAGGAAATAATTCATTCAGCACATATTTACTTCTTTTTATATCACTTTAATTCTTTTTATTTATATCAAGTTTAAGAATTGGCCATATTAGCCTCACACATAGGCATTTGTTGTTGGGTAATCCCACCCCTCGATGTACTTTATTCCCATTCATTTTGACAGCTCGGCACATTCTGATAGTGCGCCTCATTCAATTCTCAACTAGTTCAATTTTTTCGTTCCCCTCATTTTCTTTTAAAAGACATCCTTAATACAGTGCTTCATCCTCAACTTTTTAGTTTTTAAAAAGGATTGGTTTCTTTTACCTTATTTAAGTATTTTTTCATTTTCTTTTAATGCTTCAAATCTATATAACAGTTTATTTATGTATATATATTTTTAATCTTGAATAGAATTTTCAAGCCGAGATTTCGATTCACCTTTTAAAACATGACCATGCGACTTTTTATAAACCATATGTCTGCATATACCTTGTGGTTGGCGCTGCATAATCAGAAAAGGTTTTAGCGCAAGTAAATTCCGTCTAACTCAAACTCTTTTTATATCAGAACAACTTAACAAGTGTTAATCGATAGTTCGAAAACAAATTCGTCATTTGTCTTGCTAACCTCACACCCACATGTGTGTGTATGTGTTCTAAGCTTCACACCATAGATAAATGAAAGAAAAGATGAATGGATTGAAAAGTGCAAACATAAAAGTCTATCTAATGCTTCACCTGACATAGTTAACCTTTTCCTATCAGATTCTCTTATGTCATCTTTTAACATATCTAATAGATGGTTATTTTTATCACTATGAAAATGTAAAATTATTAATTTATGATTACAAGGTTACTAAAAATGTATTTAAAAAAAATCAGATGTAACGTGAACAAATGTGGTGTATAAGAAGGAAAAGTAAGGTCAGAAATTTTAAGAGATATATATAAAATTTTTGAAACAAAATAAAATTTATATTTACAAAATAATATTAAAAAAACAAAAACAAATTTAGGACTCGACAAAATGTAGTATATCTTATGTCCCCAAAGTTTTAAATGAGTGTTAGTGTTATAAAAAATGATATAAAAATCAAAATAACATGAAATGTTCTTTATCTTTAAAAGGAGGGTTACGGAAAAAATAACTGTTTTTAATATATTCCACAGTAATTCAATTGTAAAAGTTGTATGAAATCATCTTAAATTCCCTTTGACTAATGACAAATAATAAAATAGTAGCAGTGATACAAGAAGCTTAATGCATACCTGTACTTTCTATTACATCTACACTTGTATCTAGAGCAGGTGGACCTGGAAAAAAAGAAGCAATTTTATACTGATGCATTTTTGGTATTAACAAAGAGAAAAAATAATTTCAAAAACATTAAAAGGGTGATTACACTTTAACAGAAAATTATATCAATCGGAAAAGCGTTTGAATAAAAATAATTCAAGGTAATATAACAGGAACTAATGTATTATAAATATACTTCATAGTGTTACGGATTTCCTATCCTTATCCGTCGGGTTCTTTTACCTGTATAGTGGGTGTGTACGATGTGAGAAGATAAGCACACACAAGTATCAGTCCTTTAGTAGACGACACAACATAGATGGCGATTATTTACAGGACGAAGTCAGGACAGCACAACTATGTACAGAAGATAACTATATACAGCTGAGACGAACATACAGGTCAGCAAACGGTAGCACTCTACGACAGATAGTAGCCCACAATAAAACAGTAGTCTGCAAGCAGAAATTTCGTAGTGACAGCACCCGCAGCTCACAAAGTGGTCAGACAGGATTCAGCAGGAGAGGGAATCTTGAATGGATTCTGTCAACACTCTCGTAAGTCTCTCCCTAACGGGCTGAAACTACGCCTCTGCCTCTTCTTGCTTTCGCTGCCGACTCACTATTTCACACAATGGGACTATTCCTCAGTCCAACACAGCTCCGTTCCCGACGAAGACACAACGGGCTTCGTCAGAATACGCCTGGCAGCAGTCCTCCATTGCTTTGATATTCTTCTGGCGATTCCTCCACTCAGGACTCTTCTTCCAGATTTCTCAGTTCAGATCTTCTCGATTGAACACCAGATTCAGATGGTTCCTTATATACCAGTGGAAGGCGGGGTTAAAATATTCTGAACCAATCAGGATCATTCTAGACGTATCTCGGCTCCTGATGGACGGATCGAAAAAATTCTCGATATCTCGGGTATTATCCATTTTGTCACCAAAATCGCCACCAAGCTCTGGGATAACTAATTTCCCAAACAGGCGCTATTCAATACAGAAGTCTGTAAATCAGTCTTCTTTACTATGATATTATTAGCGCGAGAAAGCAAAATTACAGGTTCGCTTCAATAGTTATTTGCAAAGTATATTCAAGTCCTTTGAATACATTCAATCGGTTTTATTTTATTTTGCCATAAATACAAAGTAAGGAAGTTTTAAACTGGAGGTTGATTTAAAAAAAAAAACAATTAATCAGTATTATTCCTAAATAGTTAAAAAATCATGTCATGTTTGAGATTTTAAAATCAAATTATATTAGCTTAAAATATCTCCTCTAAAAATCGCAATATCCTGTTTAAAGATCCAATCCAATTAAACCGATCTGTTAACGATTGTATATTTCTTTAACAGAATTAGATAATAATTTCTATTAAAAAACTCTCTTTACACCGAAATGCACTTGAAAAGCCATACATGTATAAGCTTAATCGTAGATTCTAAAGATATATAGATGATTTTTACGGTCTGAAATATCTATTAACATAAACCTGATCGATATCATTTGAAATTCGAGTCCCCCTGCCTGAAGTTTGATGAGTGGATCGTAGTAAATAAAATATAGAAAAAACAAATAGCATCTCAAAGTATTTCAACAGTTAATCGATAAAGGCTTTACATTGATTTTAATTGTGGGTTGAGAATAGAGAAGATAAATTTGGCTAGATTTGCAATATTATATGATTTTCTGAATACGCAGCTACGTATAAACTCACTGTCATTGAAACTTCAGATATGCTCTTTTGGCTGACTTATAGAAAGTTTACTGACTTCATCAATTTATTTTACATTTTAAATATAAGAATTAAAAACTATAAATTAAAATGGTATATTTATTCTGTATTTTCAAAATACACTGATGGGAAATAATCCCTACACCAAGAAAAAATTATTGTACAGTAATGAAATTTTAGGAATACATTTGTCTAGGTAACATATTTAATTGATTAAAGTTTCAAGATCACAGGTAGAGCCATTGGCGAGAAGAGCCATTTCAAATGTGAAATGTTGGTACATAAGTAAACGGTGTAACCGCCAGAATTTTGAATGCAAGCATGCAAGCGTGCATGCATTGGGTCGTACAGGTGTCGGATATCAGTTTGTGGGATGGAGTTCCATGCCTGTTGCACTTGGACGGTCAATTCAGGGACGGTTAATATTGGCTGTGGATGACGCTGGAGTTGTCGTCCAATGATGTCCCATAAGTGCTCGATTGGAGAAAGATCTGGTGATCTAGAACGCCAAGGCAACATATCGACACTCTGTAGAGCATGTTGGGTTACAACAGCGGTATGAGGGCGAGCGTTATCCTGTTGGAAAACACCCCCTTGAATGCTGTTCATGAATGGCAGCACAACAGGTTGTATCACTAGTCTGACGTACAAATTTGCAGTCAGGGTGCGTGGGATAACCACGAGAGGCTCCTACTGTCATACGAAATTGCTCTCCAACCCATAACTCCAGGAGTAGCCCCTGTGTGTCTAGGCCGCAGACAGGTCACTAGCAGGCGTTCATCTGGCCTCCTTCTAACCAACAAATGGCTATCACTGCGACCAAGGCAGAACGGGCTTTCATCAGAAAACACAACAGATCTCCACTCCGTCCTCCAATGAGGTCTAGTTTGACACCACTCACGTCGCAAACGGCAGTGGTTTGGAGTCAGTGGAATGCACTGTACATGGCGTCTGGCTCGGAGCTGTCCTTGAAGTAACCGATTTGTAACAGTTCGTTGTGTCACTGTGGTGCCAACTGCAGCTCGAATTTCAGCTGCAGACGCAGTACGATTAGCCACCGCCATACGCCGAATACGACGGTCTTCCCTCTCAGTAGTAACACGTGGCCGCCCGGAACCTGGTCTTCTTGAGGCAGTACCTTCCCTTGACCACTGCCGCCAATACTCATGCACAGTGGATACATTCCTGCCAAGTCTTTCAGCAATATCGTGGAAAGAAAACCCACCTTCTCGTAGCCCTACAACACGACCTCGTTCAAACTCAGTGAGCTGTTGATAATGGCTTCTTCGTCTTCTCAGAGGCATCCTTGACTAACATTAACCCACAACGTCAAATGTCAACTGTAAATAACGATCACGAACCTTACAGCGCTTATTTAAAGCAAACCTCATTTGCATGTTCATAGTGTCGCTACCAGCGCCCCACTTACGCGCGTAGTTCGAAATTTGCATCGACGTCATCTTTCAGATGTATAAACACGCCTACCAAATTTCGTTATCTAGCACAGCTCCTTCCTAGTGTTGGGATTTTTTTTCCATCAGTATATATAGTAGGTTGCTCTTTAAACCTGAAATTTTTGACAATTCTTTTTAAGAAATTTTATAAATTACAAAAAAATAGGTTATCAAAAATGATAATTAGCGGCTACTATCACTTCCATTTTATGATTTGTTTAAAATTTAGGTTGTGTTTAAAATAAAGTTTTATTGTTCAATAATACCACAAAAATAGGAACCTTCGCTTTGCCATTGGTAAATTGAATGGCCATCATTGTCGTCTCTGCACACTATCGTGAACTATGGTTGAGTCCTAATGGACATCACTGGTTAGCAGCAAACTAGCAGCATTCTAGAATATATACGGGAAGTGTGCCTCACAATATTTACTTCTCCTCTAAAGAATGCAGATCTAACCGTCAAATTGAAAACTACTCATCCGCATTTTTAGAGAATTCCTCGGTGGGTGTTTTTTGCAAGCAGATGCAATAATTGAAAAATAATTTGGCAATCATGCAAAGCAGGTTTAATAAATAGAGTCTAATAATTTTTACGAAAGAATATAGTATATCAAAAGCACAAGGTGGCTAGTGCGTTTTGTTAAAAATCAAGCATAAGAAGTTAACTACCTGAAATGTGTATGCAATGATGAATGATGAAATATCTGATTCATAATAATGTTACAATACTTGACATATTCATTACAATAAAATAATGTGTTTGCATTCTTAGTTATAATATATAGAAAAGGTATAAAATACTAACACTGATCTTCCGGAATGCATACAGCTTCGTATTCAGGGCCATCTCTTATGTAGCCAGGCTTGCAATAACAGCCAGGTTCGCAATATGCGCACGCATTGACACCTCGTCCACAATAGTCTTCGCATTCCCATCCGACGCCACAATTGTTAAATACTTCGTTATCGCCACATTGGTACACTGAATGAAAGTAAATATGAAACGCATTATTTAAATAAAACTTCATATGTCTATATAGATATTTTATTCTTATTTCTTTACCAATCAAAACAAAGAAGCCAACAAGCTCCAGTTTTATATTACTATTATTACTAATGCACCATTGACAACAATAACCGTTTAAGAAATAAGTAACATCTATGATGGTAATATTTTTATACACACAATAAGCAATTCAAAGAAGAATTCATATTCTTACAATAAAATTAGTGACAACATTTGTAAAAAAAGAAAAGGGAAAGTATATGATAAATGTGAATATCAAGTAGTGACGAATACACATTCAGATTCTTATTCATACTATTCTTCATTAATAAATTTGAATAGAGAATTAATCATTTATCAACTAGGGGTAGCTTGATAATATCTAAAAGAACATTTTGCCATCCTGGTAACATTTCTCATATTTATTAGAAATGTATGCTAGTTTTATTCATTCTTTCATAATTTAACTTCACAAAATTCAAAAATTTCTGTCTTGGAACAAACTCAATTCTTATTTAAAAAAACGTTTTGACCATCTTCAGGATTTTAAGCAGGCTTTAATTTTTAAAAAAATTCTCATTTAACGTCTTTTAAAATTTTTTTCAATTTATTCACCTGCGCTTAAATTCGTTTTTCTTTTTATTTAATTATATTTAACAACATGGTTGATAGTCATCTATAGCTCCTTAAAAATGAACAAACAAACTCGCATTTATTTGAACTTTTTTATCGTTCAAACAATGAGCTCAAGTAAAACTGCAATTAGTATTGATACTGCCAAATCATGTAGATAAATAATAGTATTTTTTTATTTTTTAATGAATAATTCTACAATTTTTTTATATTTTTTTAAGAAAAATTATATGTTGTTTTATAATTATCACTAAGAAAGATATTAAAGGAGTATTAATGAAGAAAGGATTAAATGAATGATCTTTCTTTTTCAATAGCCTGTAATGATTCACAGATTAAATTTAAGCACAACTAAAGCACAATGATATTTGCTTACAATTAATTTACTTAAAAAGTAGATTTCAGAGAAATAAATTAAATTGCTACTATCAGCCAAATAATGGATGCAATAAATGGGGAGGGGAAATCCTTTAATGCTTCTCTAAAAATTATTGTTACAGTAAAAATGCAATAAAAATTCAATTTACATCTAAAATTACCAAATATAAAATACATGTTTAAAATAAGATATAAATTTAAAAAAGTAACTCGATGATTATGCTTTAAAAATTTATAAAACCAATTAAAAAATACAAATTAAAAACCTTATTTAGCCTACTAAAAGGAATTAAAAGACTACTTAATACTTACGCTATACTTAATACTTACTTACGCGATTGGCAATAACAATTTTTTATTCATCACAGCCATGTTAAATAATTTAATTTTTGAAGCATAAATTAGTCTCTAAACTCACCTGTATTTTGAGGCAAGGATGGACTTTGATCTTGAGAACGAGGACCTAAAAAAGATATATTTAGACATTAATGTATACGTTGTGTAGGATATATTGTCCGTAAACCGTAAGCAGAAACTGACCCCTCAACTTGAAGGAAAAGAGCTCTGAGAGGTAGTCTGAAGAAATTTAGATCGGATCTTGCATCATTATTAACGAAATGTTATATTTAATGCAGCTCTGTAAACAATTTAATAAAAAACGGTTGTTGATTTTTTTTTCTTAAAAGGTTAGATAGTCGTTCAAAAGCTAAGAGGCTTATTTTCACAGTTAAAGAATCCGATTGTCATAGTAAATATGACAAAATTATTCTAACTTTCAAAAGGAAATTTCTAAAAAAGAAACAGTAAACTAGTTAAATAACAGAAATTGAAACATAAAGTCACCCTCCAATCAATAAACAATTTTCATAGATTCAAATCAATAAATACTCCCATTGCAGTAAAAGCGTAATGCACAGCATTGAAATATTGGGAAAAATCATTCTTGATTTATTTTTTCACTGATTTAATTTGTTAGATTATTAATGTTTATAGATTATTAATTCACAGAAAAGACTGCTAAATTATACTATTAAACTATTAAGACTATTAAACTATGCATTTTATATTCAGTCATAAACCCGAATGGAGTAATTATTAATATACTTTCGAATTTTTATTACAGAATTTATTGTTTCACTTATCACTAATTAAAATAATATACTCTCATCACGTTTCATAATAATTAAGTCTATAATACACTCAAAATCGCATTATTCTAAAATAAATTTATGAAGTGTGTGTGTGTGTGTGTGTGTGTGTGTGTGTGTGTGTGTGTGTGTG
>JAPMOQ010016083.1:54525-66433 GCA_026543055.1 Argiope trifasciata | reverse complement strand
TGTGTGTGTGTGTGTGTGTGTGTGTGTGTGTGTGTGTGTGTGTGTGTTTATTTTTATTTACAGTATTAATTTCAGATTTCTTAAATATTTCTATTCTTCTAACTGATGAAATATTACGTTTACATGACCTTGTTAAAAGTAAAAATATTATTTTAAAATTCTTTTGATAAATCAGCATCTATAACACAATTATTTTATTAAAAAATCTGGCATGTATGAAAGCGGTAGATGATTCCAAAATTTTTACGGTGCCGATTTAAAAAAAAGGAATTGAATTTTTCAGCTCAGTAGAAATGTTAGTGCAAGAAATTTATGCTAAATTAATTGAAAATATCAATAGAAAAGTTTCATTTAAGGGATAAAACTTTATAAAACAAAGCAATAACAACGTTCACATTTTTATTGCTTTTAAATTCGATCTTTATCCTTTTTATTCGCACACTTGATTAGTATTCGTATTTTCAAGCCAATACATACCGTTTATAAATGACATTATTTTGAAAAGTTTTAAATTTTCTTTTTTAAAATTACTCTGTAGTAATTATGAGGAATATATTTTATTTTCTTAAATGAAGTTATGAAATATACTTCAATTTGAATAATGATTCCGTCGTGAAATAATTTATAATTTCGTATGCACTGACATTATTTTTCATTAATCTCCGAGGAGAATTGACTTTTCTAAATCCGTTGTTATTTTGCATTTCCACACATTTTAAACTGCGATCATTCTTTGCAATTTGGCCCTGACTTAAGGGACGTATAAATACAAGCTAACCGATTAATTTCCAATAGTAAAGATTGTATAATGAATTTTATTTTTTACATAATAATTTGAAATTTAAATCATTAACTAACAGCTGTCTGGTGGAATGCAAATGCTGTCTGGACCTCTAAATGCTCTTACGTAGCCTTTTTTGCAGTAACAGCCGGGATTCTTGCAATCATCAGTGCAGAAAATCGGTCCCTCGTTACAGTACTGATCACAACGGCCACAATAACTGTATTCTTCGTTTATTCGGCATGGTGGTAGAACTGAAATGCAAATTATATATAATGCTATAATCAACATATCATAGCATGTCCAAAAAACAATAATTGGACAGTTTTTTATTTGCTGCTAACGCAAAAGCTTATAATCACTTACACAAAAGCAATTTTTAATTGAATTTTCACATTAAAAATCTGACAATTAAATACTTTTCATAAAAAAAGAGAGAAAATATAGAAAAAAAATTCTATTTAGTAAATCTAAAATATATTTCATTGCACTAGAGTTAATTATACTATTGCTTCAAACTAATTGTACCTCCATTTCAATTTGTAAATAATTCTAACAAATTTTTGGTATACCTTTTAGCATAATATTTAAGATATACTACACTGAAATTTTTTCACATTTACTTATCAAATGAAGGCAAATTAACCTGCGTTTCATTCTCTATTAGAAATAGCATTGAAGCCTCATCATGATTTCCATTTCATACAATAAGGAAGAAATATTTATATATGCGAATAGTTCTATATGTCGCAATAAACATTACAAAGTAGATTTGTGTTAAATCTGGTCTGCCAGTGACTATAGCCGTTGAAAAGAAGCATAGGGCGTATGAAAATTATGATTCTATTGACGTTGAATTATCTACTACTAGCCGCGTTAGGCGACCAGCTGGCTCGCCTTGAGTAATGAATTCTAAAATTTTCAATCAAATACTTATGTACCTTGCTCTCTTTATAAATTATCAGATAACCGATAGTCACATGATTCGTATTATTATAGAAGCCTTAGGTTTATTTGTTCATTGTACTATATATCTCTCTGATTTGCAATCAGCTGTTGTGGAAAATATCGATTCTAATACTTATTCCATAACATTACGCTACAATTTCAACACGTGCTGAACATTACACTTTCCTAGAGATAATTAAGACAGTTAATTTAATCATTCCATTTGAGTTTTGTCAAAGTAACTGAAAGATAGATAAATATAGAAAATTAATTTATGGATTAAAACATTATTATCCATGAAAAAAGGTCATTTTTAAGAGGATTTAAAAAACTATTTTGTGCTGTAATATTTTTGGAAATTATCAAAAATAAATTCCAAATGTTAAATTAATGTTTAAATAATTAAAGTTTCAAAAACACTCCTTCAAGGTATACTTTTTCATCCTCCAAAGTAAATAGGTAAATACCAAGTGCGGTAGCTCTAGATCATATGGTCTAGTGTGTAGTATCCTAACACGAGCGAGCGCATTTATTTATATACGCAAACACATATTCATTTGATTATCAGCCTTGGATTAATTCCGGGCATTGATTGGCCTAAAATTGATATCTTCTTTAAGATGGTGGACGGAGAGATCTAAAGGAACACGTTTACATAAGAATATTCTTTTATTTTTATAAATTAGTCAGCTTTAATGATTGATTTAGAAGATTGATTGATGTAGTAACTTGTATTTAAAATATTAATGTAAGTATGTTGAAAATATGGCTCACAGAGCAAAGTATGAAGAAGTTTAAAACTCATTACTCATTTGAATTTGTTTCTTTTAATTTTTCTTATATGCCAATTATTATTTCACTTCCAGCTTCTACGCTTGTATGCAGTATCATCAATAATGTTCGGTTTTTAAAATATTCTAAAATTTAAGTGAACTTAATAAAACTTAGATTAACTTAACGAGTTAATCTTGATAATTTTTTATATTATCCTAATATTTTGTTTCACAATGTTTGTATTTTTTACGAACTTATTTATTTGAAAACTAGGAAAATATTTTTTTCATTGAATTATTTGCTTGGCTAGTGGTCTAAAGCAATTTGCAGATTATTGTTCAGAACAGCAACTTTTAGACAGTTAAATGAATTGATGAAACACAAAACCAGTCCATAAACCTACCTATGTCCTGAGACAAGGATAAACCTTGATCTTGATCTATAAAATACAAATACTGATACAATTATATATTCATTAATTTACACCAGGAAAAAGATGTAAATTAAAAAAGTAAAAGGATATATGTTTGGTTTGTAATAGAAAATACAATAATCTCATTCCATGTACGTTAAATTAAATTTTTGTTTAACTGTACAAAAAAATTGCAATTTAATGCATTCAATGGCGAAAAATATCTTAATTTGTAAAAACATTCCCTGTGAAGTTTTCGCCAATATTTGGTCAAATTTATAACAAAATAAGATGAAGATTTCAAATTTTATTTTATTTATATTTGAAATCTGATTAATTGCCTAAGAATTTTAGTTTCTCTCTCTTGTGTGATAAACCTTAAATGTCATTTTTTCAAACGCAAGAAATCATACAAGGAGTGTTCAAATTAAAAGTTACGAAGCGTCTTTACAACGTAAACGTTGAAATACTTGCCTGTGCTGTTAAGCGAGAATGTAGAGAGACATCTAGGAATGCGATTCTCCGGAGTAGATCGGAGCATGCGCAGGAGAGCAAAGGCTCTAGAAAGAGCGGCGTCCATGGTTCGCTACTAGCTAAATTCCTCGAGCACAGAAGAACCATTAATTCCAATGTGTACTCTGAGACACTTCGAAAACTACGCAAGTTCATCAAGAATATTAGACCGGTATTATTCAAAGAGAGTATGGTTATGTTCCATGATAACGCGCTTCATACTTCTCCAGTGTCACTCACTCGGAACTTACCAAGTTCAAGTGAGAGCAGCTCGACCATCCGCCCTGATGCATCAATTTTTTAACTTCCCGTCACTATGAATTTTTCGTTAGATGTAAAATCTTTGACACAGGTTTACATATTGATGCCTGATGTAGCAGATATTGGATGTAATACTACAAACCTCGTAATAAATAAAACTTCTTCTCAATTCTTTCTTTCATAAACTCGGAGCAAGAACATTAAAATTTTCATCAACTTGGAACCAGATAACCAAAAGTGACAACTCCGACCTTACAGAGGTCATATGAAATGCCGACAGAAGAACGGAAAGTCACAATGGCAGTCCTATTGTCCGCCACAGTCCTAAGAGCTATCGCCGGCCACGGTACACCCTCTACCGTAAAAGTACATCCTGTCATCAGTTGGGGTCATGTACCCACCAGAATTGGAGAAACATGCGGAGTGCTACTTATCCCCATATTTGAGATGTCCCCCCTGCGATATTTGGAAAAATCATTTTGTGATGCGTGCTTTACAATTCTATCAGAGCTTCAATGTATCATTTAATGAATTTATGCTTACTAAAATAACCAAATTGACTCAATTCCTCTGAATCGATACCATTCAAAATTTGATAGAAGCCTACAAATTTGATCTGCATTCCTTACATCAAGTTTTATCAGTTTAGCTCAAAGAGTTTTTGTGGTTAAAATCAACATAATTCCAATAAAGTATTTTTTAACTCAAAGAACAAGTCAGAAGAGCTTTGCTAAGATCTCGACTTTTTAGATGAATACACTATACCTTCTTTATACTTCATGCACCAGATATTAAAAATTGATATCGTTATCTTGCTTTAATAATTTACGAAGTAGTTATAAAAGCATAAAAATTACCATTTAACTTACAAAAAATAATAAAAGAAGCTTCATTAAATGATTCACCTTAACTGCTTTATATTAAAAACAACATTTTGAACAAATGAATTTAAACAATCCTAAACCATAATCTTACCGCTATCTTGAATCAAAGAAGAACTTTGACCATTAGTGCGTGAACCTAGAAAAAACATATACTATTAACATCCTCTTTATATTTTATGGAATACAAATATTCTAATAACAATATAAATAATGAAACTGAAACGAATAAAACTGAATAATACAATAAAACTGACTCAATATTACAAATTATGATAAATATTTACCACATTCTTTTCTTTTTCCATATATGCTAATTAAAATGATGGTTTTTCTTGGTGGTAAAATTAGTATATAGTATAATACTTTACCCTAGTATATAAGGGAAAAGTATTTTATATCATCAATCGGTTTTCGCCAAAATAATCGCATATATTTGAAAAACCAATGTACAGAAATATACTAATTATGACTGTATTTTTATATACAGCCTTCACTGATGTGATTTTTTTCACCATTTTCCCACAATTTTTAGGTTGCAATTTAAATTCCTCGCTTATAATTCACTAATTTGTTTGTGTTTAGAATATTGAACACAGGCTGATAAATTTTAAAATGCCACAAACTAATTGTAATGTCCAGAAATAATTATATAGATAAAATACATTTTAAACCAAATTAGGAAATTTTAAAAAATCAAATAATTTCAGATCTCCTTTTCTAAGTTTTTGTTCTGAATATTAAATTTAGAGTTTCTTGGAGATTTATAAATCTACATTAAAAATACTAAACATTACATTTTCTTGTCATTTTATGAATTGTATTTCTAATTATTTGGGAATAATTATGTGTTTTATTTCCTTCAGCAGTTGTTTATAAGATTCTTATCCACATACCAGTATCAGATGATTCTGAAGCTAGATTCTTCAACTTTAATTTCAGTAGTTACACAAAAGCTAAAATGCTCGTCATAATATAGATATTAATGAAAGTTATTTATGCTTGAGTAGCAAATAAATTATGATGAATCATTGAAAATTTTTTATGTAGGAAGAATAATTTTAAATAATGAACTAACAGCTTTCTGGCGGGATGCAGATATTATCTGGACCTCTAAATGCTCTGACAAAACCGTCTTGGCAATAACAACCAGGCTCCCTGCAAACGGCAGTACAGGCGATCGTCCCTTCATTACAGTATTGATCGCAGCTACCACAATCTTTATATACTTCATTTATCCGGCATTGCGGTTTACCTGAAATGCAGAAAGATGTCGAATAGCTGTGCATTAAGCCTTTACTATCAAGAAATTTTAAAACTTCAGAAATGCAATTCTATAAAAAAGTGCATTCTATTTGTATTCCATGTAAATGATCCCTAGTTATTTTCTGAATCACACTTGTGAAGTCTGACTATTAGATGTTTGCCGAAAAGCGTAATT
This sequence comes from Argiope trifasciata, assembly GCA_026543055.1. Taxonomy (NCBI): domain Eukaryota; kingdom Metazoa; phylum Arthropoda; class Arachnida; order Araneae; family Araneidae; genus Argiope; species Argiope trifasciata. Next base: position 60,422 of record JAPMOQ010016083.1, on the reverse strand, counting down.
GTATTTTTTAATTAAATTTTCTGGGACTCAAATGCAAAATCATATTAATGACTCTCCGTCCCTTCCGAAGACACTCTGAAAAATTACTGAATGACCGGACCACTGCTATAGCAACACTGGCGGGAACTGTGGTTGAGTCCTAAGGACCATCACGAGCCCCGGTACAAACCTCCCCGTAGGAAGTACATCTCGTCATCGATGGGAGGAACCAGATCACCAACCTTTTGTGTGCCTACCAAGTTGGCGAGATCCAACCGCCATGTCGGAAGAATCTCATCCTCAGTTACTAGGCGCGCCGCTGCAGAGGATGAACACAAATGTAAAAAGAAAAATCCATTAAAAGCACAAGAAATAACTCATTATTCCAGAGATAAACGTATTATATATTTTTAAAAAAAGTTTTAATTTCAATTCAATTTGAAATTTATTATGGCGCAAGAAAAGGTGAGATCTGGCTCCCCCCATCGATGGCGGAACGTACTTCCTTAAGGAAGAATTCACCACGGCCGTTGATGGTGCTAAAGAGTAGCCACTGATCCAGAAAGTTTGCCAGTCCGGTCATTCAAACTTTCCCGAGTGCCTTCCGACTGGTCGGAGTAGTCAGTTTATCATTATTCTTAATGAATTCCTTTTCTTGCATTGTTTCAAATATAATTTAAAACATTCGCGGCTTTCAAATTTAGTTTCTTAAATAAAGCTATAACCGAAGCGCATTTATTTGAAAGACCTTTTCTTACTTTTGAAAAATAAACTAATTGAATTTTCCATTTTCTGTAAATCCTAGTCATATAGGTAAATTACAGGAATTCAAGAAGCTTTAAGAGCAAATAATCATATAGATAAAATCTTAATCATCCAACAAATTATAATAAGAAGTATTAGTTCTCTGCAATTGCAGAAAGATGCTTTTTTATAATAAATAGAAGACTACTACTGATTAATCTGAGCTTAAGTAATTATATTTAATGAAAATAAAAAATGTATATTTAAGCTCAAAAATAAATAATCATATTTAAACTCGGATGTGTTTGTTTAAAATAATGAAGTCATGTAAAATCGATTTCAAAAATTTCTGTCATATGAAAAATGAAATGCAAAAAATAAAAACTTAAATTTTGAAAATCTATAAAGTAATAAAAAATTTTCATAAAACCTCTAAAACTTACATTTATATTTAAAAAAACAATAAAATATTAAAATTATATCTACTATCAGTAATAAAAATAGTGGAAATAAACTCTCCGAAACACTCCAATTAATATCTGATCTTCCTCTAGTCCTATAAAATTGTTGACTTTGAGTAAAGCCGTTATTGCCTTACATGGCATTGGTGAGCAGTTTCTTAAAAATGTTGATATGACAAAAATCCAACCTTTTTACTCAATATTTCGTATGAATGTATATTTTGAACGCCCTTTTATTAACTATAACTGATATCTGACTAGTAATTACTGTTGTTATCGCAAGATCATTTGCTCTATGATATTTAGTCATTGCATTTACATGTATGCGAAAATCAAACCGACTGCGGGTCGATCCTTTCACAATTACGGTTCAAAATTTGATTCATTTATTGCCTAAAATTTGACAAGAATCTACATTTAAGATTCAAAACCAATGTACTAAAATTTATCTCTCTACAGACAGGAAGACGGTCAATCTTTTTATATATATATGATTCAAAATTTGATAAGAATTTACATTTTAAATACTTAACTAGTTTGCCAAATTTTATCTCTAGCTTTTGAAGTTTTGCATTTAACGAATTAGGTTGTATTATCCATATAGTCGGAGAGATGGAATTCTTCTAAATTGATACCATTTGTAGTTTTGATAGACATATACAAATTTGGTCTAATCTTCATGTATCAAGGTTCATCCTCTTAGTTCTAAGTGTTTTTCAGTTATCGTGTTCATAATTGAATTCATAGTATAATTCCAAAAATGTATTTTGACAAGGAGATAGCTGAAACGTGGGAATTTGTTGAGATTATTTGCGTTATTTAATAATTTCAGTGAAGATTAGGTGTTTGGATAATTTACGAAGTAATTATCAAACTATAAAAATTAAAATTCAACTAAGAAAAAATAATAAGAGGTTTCATTAAATAATTCATCTAAACTGTTTTGTATTCAAAAATAGTTATTTAGGAATTTAAGCTTTCTTGACTAAAACTAAACCATTATCTTACCATTATTCTGAGTCAAAGACGAACTTTGGTCTTTAGCAACTGAACCTAGAAAAAATAAATTTTAATATTAAAATTCTCTTTAGATTTATGGAATGGAAATGTAAGAAAGAAGTAGTAAACCTACTACGTGTTTGGAATGGTAATAAATTTGTACAATATTTTCTACTTTTTTTCAAAAATGTTAATAAAATTTGTTTTTTTTTTTGGTTGTATAATTAATGTGTATTATGCATAACACTACTATAAAGCGGGAAAATAAATCATTTCTTTACTTGATCTTTGATATTTGCGTATATATTTCGCAGAAAATGCTGATAATTCATATGATTGTCTAAATGTAAACTTTACTTTCATTTATAGCATCAGCTGATAATATTATTTTAAAATATTTTTTCTAGGTTTTTAGATTAAAACTCTTCGCTTAATAACTCATTAATTTGTTTGTGAAAAGCATATTTCAAACAGATCACTAGAATTTAAAATGTAATAAATAAATAGCAACTCTTCTAAAATGGTTTTATATTTATAAAGCTTTTAAAAATTACTTTAGAAAAATAAAAAATGTATTTCAAACTGTCTATTCTGAAGTTTTATTCCAAATATAAATTTAGAATTTCTTGTCATTTCAAAAACATAATCCAATAAAATAAATGTCAAATTTTCATTTCGTTTTGAAATTTGGTGAGATTTATATTCATTCTTTCTTTCTTTCCATGGTTCAAAATTTATTAAGAAGATTTTCATCTGAATACGTGCCAATTAATTCTTGGCATTGCATCAGAATTTACAGAATTATTAGGTTGAATACTTTTAATTATTGGGTGAATATTCTTATGTAGGTTTATTTTATATGTATATTTTTTGTATGTATTCTTGCTTTATTTCATGATGATTTTAATGGTTTGTTTTGTGACTTTGCTGTTCATTCAATGCATTTCTTTGGCCTTAATTTTCGGGGGATTTTCGGATCACGAGGGATCAGTACTGTTGGATATTGTCCAATTCCTCTCAGAGAAAAATCCCTTATTTTCAATCCTTGCCTGATAGTGACGCTTGAAAAAGTCTTCAGGTCGAATTTTTTTTCTATTTGTTGTAATTTTGATTCTATTGTATTCCTTTTTACTTTGCCTATATTACTAATTTATATATAAGACATGCAGCCCAACTCCAACCTCGAACTCGATGATTTCGGTTCCCCATAAAAGCTCTTGATACCTAAATAGATAATCAAAAATCATCTTCCAGCTTCACTTACATGTTTGGGACAAATTGAAAAAACATAACTTCGTAGTGTGTTCTGTACGGAAAAATCTTGTACGTCAGCCAAAACCACTGAGTCGATTTCGAATTTAAGTTTCTGACGAGAACCTATGACTCTTGTATCCATCATCATATGTCGTCTGCCCTTTTCCACCAGTCATATTTGAAAGGAATTGAAAAAAAAAATAATGTAATACATTCTCTATGGGAAAATCTTGCGACGGAGTTCACCAACCAAAACCAGTTAACTGATTTCGGTAATTTTAGCTTCATATGGAAGCTTGTGATTTCTAGATATATCAGCAAATGTCATCTACTTTTGTCTTTCCCTTTTCTAGAGAGAAATCTTATGAGACGGTCCATCAGCCAAAACCGGAGAACCAATTTCGGAAAAATAGTTTCACATGAACACTCATAATTCTTAAATATGTAAAAAAATAATAATAAAAATTTAAAAAATATATAAATAGATGACTAAATCGATAATTTAGATTTTTTTTCAACGATTACGGCAAAACAATTTTGTCCATGTTTTCGCTATATAAAATGCACACAGAAGTAATGTTTTGAAATATCTCTTGGAAATGAACTTTTAGAGAAGGGGACCCTTTTTTTGATATGAAATTCTTTTGAGCTTCACATGAGAATTATGCTTGAGCATTTATGAACATTCAATATTGCACTGAACTTATTAATAAAATTTTCAGGGAAATATAAAGGTCAACCTGGACAATTTGAGCGGGAAACGCAGGCACTCTGATTGGACGAATTTTCCCTGTAGTAACCTTGGAGGCAGTAACATCCAGGTGATCCACAAACCGCTGCGCAGGAGATAGGACCTTTATTGCAGACTTGGTCACAACCGCCACAACTTGAATATTTCTGATTCTGCGGGCACTTTTTTCCACCTAAAATTTAGAAGAAAAAGATACAAATTGTAAGGATTTTACACAATTTTTATACCTATTTCGAACTCTTATAACAATAAATAGAAAATACGTGTTTTGACGATCTACAAGTCATATTGATTAATCCAGAATAATCAAATTTGACACAGATATAAATTTTAAGGTTAGGAATTCACACTTTCAAATGATTCTGCTTTGCAGTTTTTATTAAATTTGAATTGAATTTTAATTAATAAAAAAATTAAGCGAGATTTTGGAATTTTCTTTGGAAGCCATCTCCCAATTACATTGCAGTCAAAATTGTTTTTATGATGTAGATAGGAGCAGCATAAAAGAAATCGCAAAAAAAATATTAGGAAATTTCATAAATAGCTAAAATAAATTATCTTTTTACAACATACTAAAGAAAAAAATGTTTAGGCTGTAAAGAGGGATCATTTAAAAGAAGTTAATCAACTTGTCGAAGATTTACGTAATTATGAGAAAGTGCTTGACAAATTAAAAAAAGTAATTAAATTACTTATGGAATCGTTTGATGTCAATAGATGGAAACTTATTTTATTTTTTTTACAAAATAATCCTTATTTATTTATATTATGAAGATTACTTTTTTATATGCAGGTAAAAATATATTTCCAGAGATTTTACACTTCAGATTAACTTAATTTTTCATATTTCTTTAGTAAGTGGATAAGAGAACATTAAAATAAAAAGTTGATACTGCGAGAACGAAATGTGCACTATCGAATAATTGATTACATTTAGAGAAACGGAGACCATTCACACAGCTTTTCAACCGTTTTTGAAGAAATGTATATGCAATTGTTAGGTTTAAAATAGCTTTAAGATTTTGTGTAACAATTGATTATTTTATTTTTGATGTAATTATCTTCTAGATTATAATCTGGTACTTTATCATTTTCTTTAATTATTAATATCACATTTAAATAAGCAACGAATGATTTCTTATTTACAAGTGATGGTTTAAAAGAATATACTCATATTCTGTTATTCTTATTCTATTTTTGAAAAACGCTTTTAAAATCTAGTATAAATAATATGATTGTTAAATATATTTGTTAATAATGAAGAAAAAATTGGCAAATATTTCAATTCAATTGAAAGGATGAATTTTAAAAACGTATCTAAAATAGAAAAGGACATCCTCAGGTTCCTAATCATCTGATGTGATAATAATGTAATATATTTCCAATAATAAAACGTAATATACAAAAGTAAAATCTTTCAAATAAAGTAGTAAGTAGTTTTTTCCTACTACTTTAGAACAGAAAGTAAAACATTTCAAAAGTTAGTAGCATTTAAAAATAGACACGCTATCCCTATGCAGAACGCCGTCATAATAAAATGATAAACTTAGATATGAATCCTAACAAGAATGTAAAAACATAATTTGTATCAATTTTTATGAAATAAAGGTGAGACTGCTGCAGAATTCGATGAAATTTGGACAGATTTAAGTTGTTTTCTATAATCTAATACTATAATACGAGGAATGGTTGCCAAGTCGAAAATCGCC
>JAPMOQ010016083.1:38858-54515 GCA_026543055.1 Argiope trifasciata | reverse complement strand
TTTTGATAAATCACAATTGAAAATTTAAATCTTCGAGTTAGCTTCGACACCTGTTTTCTCCGAGCGGAGCTCGGTCTCCCGCTGGTTAAAAAAAATTCCATACTTATTTATATTAAAGGAGAAGATAATTTGGGAATACGGTAACAGCAAATGTAAAGGAAATTTGAAACAGAGAACTAATAGCTGTTGCCTTATTCGATACAACGGAAAATTTCTAAAAATATCATAAGAAAGATATGAAATTCGATACTTTATAATTGAAAAAAATTATTTTATTAACGATGTTTTTAAAAGGAATACTTTTTATTGATCCGTGCATCTAAAAGCAGTTAGTAAAGCAGATAACTACGCATCTAAATTCACTCCCATATTCGTGAAAAAATTAAACGAAAAATGAAAATCAATCTAATGGCTTTAATTTGATTTGTCATTAAACGATTAGATAAATTAGCTATATATTTTGGCATATTTCGAGTAATAAAATTAATGATGCTCATTCGTAGATCTAAAACTATTAATCTATACTTATAATAAAGCTCAATGTGTGTGTGTGTGTGTTGGCGCTCTACAGACCAGACCGTTGGATTTACAGCCACCAAATTTGGTACATGTATACCTTGGAGGTCGGGAATGTGCACCTCGGAGCCCTTTTTTCCAATTTTTAATTAGAATTTGAATTAATTAAAATTTAAGCGAAATTTTGACGATTTTCCGCTATAACTTCCGAAAATATTATCGCACAAACATGATTTTTACATCAATTTAAAGATTAAAAAATTAGCTTTCTAATGGTATCAGTGTTTTAATGTATAACTTAAGCTTCTATTTTTAACGAATTTTTAAAGAAATATTTTAACCATGTTTTACAACAATATATTTCGGACAAAACAATAAAATTTAATCTGCACGAGCACGTCAAGGGGGAAAAATTAGGTTTTATCAGCATGTTGCCATCCTATTGACGGAAGTTCAAACTAAAAAAAAAACAACTATCATTACAAATTAAATCTAAAGAAATGCAACTTTTAGCACGTGACTGGATAAAATAAAAGAAATATAATATGTGACATTTTCTAAAATAAATAATGAACGAGCAAAGGGGAAAAAATAGCTTTTATTAAACTGTTGAAATCATACTGACAGAAGTTCAAATTAAAAAATAAATTAACTATGACTGCAAATTAAATAAAAAAAATGTTACATTCACCAGGTGATTGGATGAAATTAAATAAATATTAAATGTTATGTTTTCTAAAAAAGAAATACAAGACAAAGGTTTCTACGATCGTTTGCAACATCTATATCATTAATTTAGTGAATCAGTGTTACATGACTTTCGAAGTTTAAGCATATCTGTCAGAGAAATTATAAAGAGAGCAAGGCACATAAGTATTTAATTGAAAATCTTAGACCCCATTACTCTTGGCGAACCAGCTAGTCGCCAAAGGCGTCTAGTAAGCAATAAAAATGTGTGGAAAAAAAATAGGAAATATATTTTAGGCTAAATACACATAGAAAAAACTTATCTTAGGACTTAACACTTAAAGTATTTGTTGAGAGTAATAGCAATCATACAGAATATTCAAATCGCAAAAATTGGCAAACATTTTACATCGACTAAAAGAATTCTAAAACCGTGTCAAAAATTGCACAAACATCCTTATATATTCCTTAAGTGAAATTTCTAATTTTAAAATAAAATTTAACAACAGAAAAATATTTTCAAAATAAATTTCTTGGTTTTATTTAGGATAAAAAATAAACAAATATGTGAAACTTAGGATGAATACATATTATAAATTCTATCGCTGTCTATTTAAAACAGAATTCCGACTGAAGATTATTTATTTATAAGAGGAGAAAATGCCTCTGTATTTGATGAAACTTTAAGAAAGAGGTTACTATAACTTTTTAAATTAAATCTTGATGTATTTTAAATAATAAGATTATTTGGAAATACAGTTACAGCAATTATAAAAGAAATTTTAAATAAAGAATTAATAGCTATTTCCGTATTTGGTAACAGAGAAAAATTTTCAAAGTAGTTATGATAAAAATAAAAAACTGGATTCTTCATATTGCAAAGTTATGTTTCATTAACAATGTTTTTAAAGGAGGCTATATCTTTATCTATGCACCTAATATGCATTTAGAAAATCAGGTAACTACACATCTAAATTCACTACCACATTCTTGAAAAAATTATCAAAGGAACTAATATCCTCCTAATTGGTTTAAATTATACAAGAATTTCATTCTAATGGCTTTAACTTGATTTGTCGTTCAACAATCAGATATATCAGCGATATATTTTTTGCCATGGTTTTGATTCATAAATGAATAATGATCATTCGTGGATTTAAAATTGTTTATGGACAATGGGAAAATATGGAATAGAAATAGGAAAAATTACTTATGTTAATTACCCAAAAAAGAACTAACACTTAAAATATTTATTAAAGGCAACAACAATCATTCAAAGCATTCAAAACTGAAAAATGTTACACAAAAACCTATTTCAGAACATATCAAAATCGTACGATAAAAATTCAAAAATGATCAAAGATACTAACAAATTATATATATATATAATGTGTGTGTTAGTATCTTTAACATGGAAATACGTAATATCTTTGTACATCCAAAATCTTATTTTAGACAAATTCATCATGTTTAGAAAGTAACTAAATAATCAATTCTAACAGGTATTCTTTCAAATTATGACATTGAAAATTTCAAGAACGAGAGAAACTAGGAAAAATTGCTTTATATCCCCAACTTTTAAACTGCCAGAAGAGTACATCACTTACTTATAACCATAAAAGAGGCCAGAGCCATTAGAAGAACAGAAAGGATCTTCATGATTGTTCAGTATCTACTTGGCTTTCTCGACGAACAATTCCAGTTTTTAAAGAAACTGCATTGCATTTCACCTGTTATAAAATACACACCTCACATACGCATTTGGACACTAATAAGATGTGGTAAAGTATATGAAATGATCCAGTATTTCTAATCCTTGGTCGCATTTCTTTGGTATTGATATTAATGAAATAAATTTATGCTTCATGATTAATACCTATGATAACTTATTCATGAACGGCTTTGTATTCACTAAAAAAGAGTTGAAGCATAAGAATCTGAAATATTTAATGAGGAAATCGTGTATATCTGAATATACTTAAGATACTTTTCGATATTACAACATTATTGACCAACAAACAAAAAGTCATCCACTTCCTCTTGATTTTCAGAATTCGTGTCCAATAGATGAACGACAAGTCGATGGTGAAAAATGTAAATATTAATATTAATAAATGTCAATGTGGCTATATAGATTTATACAACTGGATAATTTGTAGACCAGATTCTACTAAATCTCTCTTATTAATTAAAGCAAGATAAAGAATACCGCCAATATTTCAAAGTGCAAAAGTTAATTAAATCTAATACTATAATACGAGGAATGGTTGCCAAGTCGAAAATCGCCCCAGAATTAATAAACTCCGGTAAACTTGGGGGTCTGGGGTTTTGGCCACGAGGAATCGATTGGCGCCGGTTTTGAAGCGCTACGGTCGAGCAGTTCGGAGTTACAGATAGAATATTTTCAAACTTTATTAGTTCGCCATAATGGCTAAAATTTTCAAGTGGTAACGTGCTGCCATCTATAGCCAATATGGCGAACTAATAAAGTTTTATGTTTATGCTGTTATAGGTTTATAATATGTTTCTTATGTATGTATATATGTTTGGTTTTTCTAAATAAATTTGTCAAAAATGTTGAACTTCGACACACTTCAATCTTTACCTTTACTTTACCTTTGTATAGATTAGTTCCCTTTCCAAACTCTAACTTTGTTTAGAATAGTTTACAATGGTGCACTTTAACCGGTTATCTTTTCACCAATGGTTTCACAAATTTTCTTATGGCATGTATTGTTTTGATAAATCACAATTGAAAATTTAAATCTTCGAGTTAGCTTCGATACCTGTTTTCTCCGAGCGGAGCTCGGTCACCCGCTGGTATTCAATTAATTGAAAAATTGTCAGAATATTTCCTTCTTTCCAGAATAATTTCGGAGGAAATTACGTGAGAGAATAAAACTAAATCATTTGCAGTTCAAAATATTGCCTTTCCGACAGCATCAATTTAATTCCTATTTTTGCACTTCCTTTTTCTATTTTTCGTTGCTAATTACAGTGTTACTTTCTTACATTTATTACAATCTTTCTTTTTTAATTGATGCAGATGATTATCAAAGAAAAAACGCATTCTTTTGAAAAGAAACAAAAAATATTTGAACTATTCTACCACTTTTCTTATTTCTCTTTTATTTTAGAACTATCTTTTAACGGTTTTTATTGGTATTTAAGTAGTAACTTAACGATGATACGAAGCAGCAATGCAATAGCTCAAACTCTGGCAAAATGCAGAAAATTAAAGTTTTTGAGAGCAAGCAAAATATTTCTCAAAGTAGCGACTTCAAACAGTGAGAAATTGATATGAAAAATTGCTTTTTTTTCGGAGAAATTTTTCCATAAAATATTTTTATACTATTTTAATATTCCTGATTTTTCCTGTTTAACGAAGTTAATTTCGTTTCCATGCTATTTTTAATTTAATTATCATTAATTGTTTTTAAAAAATAATTAAGTCACACGATTTTAAAATAAGGAATATTATTAGTATTCTTGTCTTGGTGGCGTTAAGACTTCGAACTAACCTAAAATTGTATTTTTAAATTTCTCTTTCATTTTAATTAATATTTTCAGATAATGTTTTTATTGTATTAAAAATAGTGATTTAAAAAGTGCTGAAAAAAAGCATCAGTGAGACAGTATAATTGAAATAAAGATTAGGCAAATAAAATTTTCACGGAAAAAACGTTTTTTGAAAAACAAAAATACACAAAAAAATGTAATTAGAATATATTAATTGCATTTTTAAAAAATAAATTAGACAATTGTGTTTGCAAACAATTAACTATCAATTTGGCTAATTTATGTATTTTTTATTATTATGGAAAATTAATCTTTTCAAAATGTTCTGGAAAACTTTTTTGTATGAACAAAATTTGTGGTACTAATGTAAAAAGTATTAATATTGTTTGCAAAAAATTAGCTATTAACAGTTTGAAAAATCTTTTGATCTATTGATTTCTTTTAATTCTAATTTAATAAATAATTAGTAATAACAATTAACTTGATTTGAAAATGATTGAGACAATAAAAAGATTCTGTATATTATGTATGAAAATAATCATTATGAAGAAATTTTTACTCTAAAATAATGTTAGGATTAAATTACAAATATTATAATATAAACCATTATTTATTTAACATTATTTTTAATTAGCACAATAAAAATATTAATGTTGTTAATACGACACTTTCTTGAAAAGATCCAAGCTTATAAATGTAATGATAACAGCTCTAATAGATAATTTTTCAAGACAGGTATCACTATATTTTAGGTGAACTTTTCAAATCTAATGTACTTATTCCTTTTACTTATTTTGATTTTTCAATTCTTATATTCTCGACTAAAAAAAATCAAAATGTTCAACTAAGAAATCAAATATCTAGAAATTCAATTAAGTATTTTAGTAGTCTTAAATACTCTGGCATTCTTTATACCATACAAATTCTTTCCAACTCAACACCACCTAAAATTAATCTTCAAAGAATATCGGGATTTTGTTTGCATATTTAAAACATATGGATCCTCCACAAGACAAAATTTTGTTTATTCATCCATTTTTCAATATTCATATCATCCCACTAAAGCATGTTATTCTCTTAATATTTCAATTTTTAATTTCTTGTGCATGAGATGTAGGGAAAGTACTGTAAATTACTCAAAACTTCGAAATCAAGTCAGATATTTCAGAATTCAAGTAACGCACTTTTTGCATTATGACTGTCTGTCTACCTGCGAACACAATGGCTTAAAAATACATTAGGCTAGGAGAATGAAATTTGGATACATTTAAACCAACTTTGTATATTGCTGTTGAATGTTAAAAGAAATCCATTCAAAAGAAACTTGCCTGTTCGGTCTATTCTAGTAGAAGTAAACACGATAGCTATAAGACATAAAAAAATGAAATAGATAGAAGTTGGTACGCTGGTTTATAAACTAAAATGTAGATTCTAATCAAATTTTGGACCAAATATATTAAAAGATTGATCATTTGTCGATCTGTAATTTCACATACTGGCTAGATTTGAGCTTTCTTTTGGCTTGAAGTTTTCATTTATTTTGTTAATTTCATTGGAATTTTATCTTGAAAAGTCATTTTTTGTTTAGATCTCTTTAATAAAATGAATCTTAAAAACTTCCAGAAAACTTTAAAATATTTAAAACCACTTCTTTATATACAATCATCAAAAGGCTGTTATCATTCAGAGAAAGAGACAAACCGTCATATAATAATATCATTGAAGATAAAAAAGAAACAATAAGCAAAGCAAAAGCAATCAAAGCGAACAATCTAGTATTCATGTTTCCAAATCATTCAGAATTTAACATGAAGCACCATCTTCTGATATAATCCCCGAACTAGAGAAGTTTGTATTTTATATGGATTTAGGTGGCGAAACTTGATAAAAATATTTAAGACGTTTTTAAATCAACATATTTAAATCATATATTTTTTAAATAATCGACAGTACTAAGATAGACCATTTCTGTGATGTAAAAATATTTTCAGGTAATCAGGTATAGTAGCAAATAAAACCAGATTTTTAAAAAATATATCGAATTTTATTGGTTTCATATAAATTTCAAAAGCCAAATAGAAACAGGTAATTTCATTTTTTTATTTACAAGAACTTTAGGAGAAAAATAGTTTTTCATTGAATGACAATTTTTGAATTTGTTATTTCTCCAGAAGTGTTTATCTGTGAATGTTTTGGATGATAATAATTCCTTTTTTGACTGATATTTTTTCATGAGAAATCAAGTGAACTTTGTTTCAATGACAGTATTCTAATTGAATCGAATTCTTCCGTAAAATTTTATTGAATTCTGTTTATTAAACATATCATGAATATCTCTCTTTTGAAGCTAAGTCATCGCTATTTTGAGGAAATAATATAAATAATATAATATAGAAAAGATGGTGAACACCAAGTATAGAATTTATTTTGCAATTCCCGATCATTTTTCCATGCATTCAATACTTTTAAAAAGTTAGTTATTTTAAAAACTGAGTATTAACTTTCTATATTTGCATCCTCTAAGTATTTTTATTTTTATTTTATTTTTTGAATTTTAATATATACTTGGGAATATTGAGCAGTTTAATTAAAATTCCTAAATAAAATTTTTCAAGAAATTTAGTAAAATAACTAATTTACTTTAACTCCGAATAAAGTTGAATTAGTTAAAGGAGCGTGTTTAATAAATTTTTTGAGAATGATATTTAAAACATTTTCATTATTTGATTAAATATTTAATTTCTACATTTATTGATAACCAGAGATAACTCCTGCTTATCATTTGAAAAATTTCCGTGGACAGTAAAAGAAACCTTATTCTGAAGTACAGAGTATAGTTCGAAATGAATTACCCAGAATTTTTAGGTTTTTTCAAATTGAACTCCGATGCTCTCCACTCCATAATAATCATCTGTGTACACAGTAAGAACTTATACAAACTCTCTTCATATTTTGATATTTAAAAAACTTTTTGTGGTAAACATAAATATCAGAATTAGGCAGAAGAGAATTAATAGTAATAAAATAGTCCCATTTTTAAAAAATTGGCTATCTATTTGTAAAAATAGAAAAAATAAATGATACCAAAAAGTCTCAAAATCCGATAAAATAGATGACTTTTCAATAAATTTATATTTCTATGTGTTAGATTCGATTTTTAATAAGTATTTTAACTCGACAGAGAGCTTTTAAATTCAACTTCAACACAACATCAACATTACATGATGATGTTATTCACGTAATGGGTACTAACAAAACATAAAGTATGGCATCCGCCTCAATCGGTGCTGGCTTTATGAATTTTATTTTTTATAAGAAGTCCATTAAATTTCATATTTCGCGATATTTTTTAACAATTGTTTATTTTATTATAAACGATCTATTTTTTTATTTAATAAATTCATGAAAATATATTTTATATGCTTATTTCTTTTAACATTAAAAAAAGTTTGGTATTTATCTATTATTAATTCATGCATTTATTTTTTATTTATTTCATTTATTAATTTTTTAACATGCATATCATAGGAAAAAATTATAAAAAATTAACCTATAATTATTAGTTGATTTATTTACTAGTAAATATTTTACTATTATAAAAGGAAATATGAATTTTAAACAATCACAACATTAAATGTTATTCTTTTACATGATTTGTTAAGCATGATGAGGTAGTGAACCATAAATACCCCCAACATATTATTAAAAAATATATATATTATGAAAAACGATTTTAATACATTATGTGTATGCATATGCCAATCGATATTTAATTATAATTTTACAAATTTATTTATTTGATAATTACACTAATAACATCATTTTCCACCAGTCTATTTGCAGCCCCTAGTGAATCATGGTACCTTGGGAACTGTATAATATGCTAGTGCTATAAGGCTCTTAGAAACTGAGATAGCTGTGATCACAACCTACTAAACGGGAAAGTCAACAGACATAAAACGCAACCTTCATGCAGCTATTGTGACGTCATCTACCCAAATAAAAAAAAATTTAAAAATCAGCCAATAAATGGAAAAAAGGCGATAAATAATCAGCCAATAAAATAAATAAAAATGAAGCTGATAAATAATCAACCAACAACAAAAAAATGAGTATGACGCATTAAAAACTTAACTGCCCACCACTAAACAGCAACAAGATATCGTTCATCTCACCTCTCACTGGAGGGAAAGTATTGTAGTGGAGTTTTATAGCCCAGATAACATCCTAAAGATTGAGTGATAGTCTTCTTATTTGGCTACCAACCATAAGATAGCGAGGTGATCCTAGCTATCGCCAATCGCAACATCAGTATGCTACTACGATAAAGCTCTTGGGAACTGTCTTGTATGCTAGTTCAACAAGAAACGTCACGTCCATGTATTTAAAAGACATAAATTATAGTTTGAAGCTACGATCAAACATATATAGTTATTCAATCAATAATTCTAATCGAGTCACATTGAAATGAAGAATGTATTTGTTAATTAGTTACTTTTAGTGAAAACTCAGCCTGCCAAGTTCCGTATAATCAAACCTTCAAAAATTTCGAGCAAATTGTACTAGACCATTACGGAGAGATTATACAGATTAAAAAAATCATGTTCAACATTTTTTCTTTTTCTTTTTTTGCTATCAGATTATTTCTTTAATCAGAGATCGGTTTCTTTATTCAGAATTATACTTGCATCACGTCTTGTTTCGTTCAAGGATTCACACCTGATAAAAAAAAAAAAGATAACATCAGTACCTGTTTCATTTTTTTTCCTGCCTTTTGATTCGCAACTGTTTGATCAGAACATTATCATACTACATTTCGATTCTCGTTCGAACAGGTTTGAGAATGAATTGTGAAAGAGAAATGTAAGCATTTTTGCCCCTATATGTAAAATTTAAGCCCATATTACGCGTTGTACGACAAGATCGGTCTCGAAACATTTTATGATACGCGGTATTATTTCAGAATAGGCTATCACATAATCAACGCATAAATTATAAGATCAGAAGTGCAGTTTATTTTATATTTAATATAAAAAATTAATAAAATATATATTTGAACTTGTTTCTGAAACCGTACAAATAATAAAAGGAAAACATATATAAAAACAAATTAGTTCAATAGCTATCTAATAAAAGATACAAAAGTATAAATTAGACAATTTATTCTGAAAAATTCAGTTTTTCTTCTTTTATTTTGATTTACAAGAATTAATATTTGAATAAGAACTCTGATCAAAAGAATTTATTTAACAACTTTTAAATTTATGACCATTTTATTTAAAATTTTACAAAAAACAATTCGATCTCGTCATGTTTAGACTTTGGAATAATATATTTTATATATGCTTTACTATTAATAATTCTAGTTAATAGTTAATCTTCTAGCTTATTTTTTTTTCAGAACATGGTTATATGCAGTACGGCGCTACTCATGCGTTTGTGTTAAATACAAACCATCTTTGGCGATTTGATGGTTTGCTATAAACAGTGATTGTGTTTCATTTTATTAAATTTCTTATGTATAAATTGATATGTAATCCGTAATAAAATATTTTCAAGCCTGAAATTTTTATAGGCTAACCACAAACTGGCTACTTCAACATGCCCTAAAGCACTCGGAAAAACTTTATTGACCGAACCGCCACAACGGCAATGCAGTTGAGAACTGAGGTTGAGTCCTAAGGGTCATCACATGCCACGGTACAACCTATCCCTTGGAAAATACTTCCCAACATTGGTTGGAAGAGCCAGATTTCCATCTTTTCATGTGCCCACAAGGGTAGCGAGAATCAGCCACCATGCCAGGGGCTTCTCATCCTTACGAATTTTCCCCCAATGAGATTCAAATTTTTATAAGCATTTAAATGATATTATTTAATAGTCTAAATCATGATATATTTCGAGCACGAATAAATTTCTTAATGCGATCTACAATCTAACTATAATGGTTTTTCTCTTGCATTCTCCCATTACGCTTTCTCTTTCGTGGTAACCACATCAGAACTATCCCAAGCCCACCCAAACATTCAGGGTTATTGCCACAACTTGCAAGCAAAAACTAAAAAAGAGTCCTAAAAGCTATCACTGTTTCGCCATTACTTAACTGTTCTGAACACCCACCACTGTTGGAATTGGGTGTACAGAGGGAAAGATGAGTTGGCCCCATATCCTTAATATACTCATCCGGTAATGAAAACCTACCAACTTGCCGAAAGCCTCGTCTCCATATCTAAGGCACCTCAGTGCCATTGAGAATGCTTTTTACTGTTTCTTCATTTTTTTTCATTTCTGATATAAACTGTGATTGTAATAAAAATAATCTTTCTTTTTTTTTCAACAAGGGTAAAAATTCAAGTCATTAAAATTTTGATGGTACAATGATAAATGTTTGAATTTCATTGCAACAAAAAAATACAAGAAACTTTTAAAATAAAATAAATTCTATAAGAGAAGAATCAAAGTTATAGAATAATAGTGCAATTAAATGTTTGATAAAATAATGATAAAGTTTAATTTTCAGATCAACAATGTGGCCTATTATTGGGAATTCATGAAAAAAATACTCAAAAAATTTCAAAAATCATGAAATATTATTAAATCATTATGGTAAAAACATAATTTTTGGGGTTTTAAAGAGGTGTAAAAGAAATTATTATGTAATAATATATTCGGAATTTGTCCAGGAAAAACCACAAAATTCCTTTTATCTATAATTCATTAAAACTAAAAATTTCAAAAAAAAAATTACTCTTAGGGAGACTTGTATCAATGTAAATATGTGTCGAATTCGGTATTAGTACCAATTTGGTATTAGGGAACCAACACGCCCACATAAAGACATAAACATATTCCTCTTTATTATTAATAGTAAAAGTGATGTCTTTTTTTGAATAAAACAGTGGTTGAATGTAAGAGGAAGATTTATTAAAAATTGAATATTTAGTGACTATTACTTTCCCTGAAATATATTCGTACACAGAATAATTTCTGGTGTACGAATTAGATAAAAGTATGAGATAATTTCTAGCATATAAAAAGTTGATGGCCCTAACTTAAGGAAATATGTTTTTACTTAACTTACTTCTCTCAGAAGCATTAATTTATCAGGGGGTTTTTTTCGAAATGATAATAATTAACTTATATGACTTCAGTTTAAAAGTGAAGATCAAATAGTATATGTTGTTTTTAACCCTTTGGTATTTTATCAAAAAATTCTGGATTTTAATCTAGATATTTAAGTTAATTAATTTAACTATTTAGAATCATCTCATGGCTTCAGTATTTATAATAAATAAATGTCAAATTAAGCTGAAGGCTTCATTATAATTTTAAAAATTTTAATGAAATTCAAACTTTTAAGCAATTACATCACCACATGATAAGTTTTTTACTTGATTTTTACAACATTATTAAAATTTGTTTTTAATTATATTGAACATATTAAAAAAGAGTATTTAATAACCCTGCAGCTCCTTTTACTCAAATTCATTAATTAAATCGACGAAAATATACTTTTGTAAAATTTGTTCATGAATATTCTCAAAAACGTATTAAAATCAGGAAAAAAATATACAGAAATAAAATTGTTTCTAAAATTTTCTAACTGAAAAAAAATTTTAAGTGGAAGAAAAAATGGGTTTTAGTGCGATATATTCCACAATTATTGGGATAAAATATTGATTTTTTTTTTAATTGAAAGTGTTATTAAAAGTTTTAAAAATATTTTTAAAGAGGTCTTACTAGTTAAAAAAAACTAACCACATGCCAAATTTGGTTGTTCAATTTGGTCTTTAAAATGTTTAGAGTAGTTGTTTTTTATTTTACCATCATTCAAGAAATAATTTATAGATTGTATTCTAAGTTATAAAATAAAATTTAAAAAATATTTTTCCTATTACATCATTATGATGACTTCATTTCCAGTATATTACAGAGTGAACAAAAAGATAAAAACTGTCCCTTTTCGGTTATTGCATTGTAATTTTTTTCCATTTCTTAACTAAACTATTTAAAAAATGAATGAAGCATGTTATCATAAAATCTTCAGCCAATATGAATATTTGTACTTCAACAATTTTCAAATCTAACCGATTTCTGTAAGTCGCGACAAAATGTCGCGACTGTGATTATGTCTGAATCCACTTTTATGGAAAGATCAAAATGAAATAGAATAATTGATATTGTAGATATTACACAAGCGTATTCCATATCTTTATTGTGATGGTCTTTAATGTGATGCCATAATTTATCATTTTATTGCATACTTTTCAGTTAATTTAAATTTTTATGTCTATTTAAATTTAAATAAAATCTGGAAGCTGTTGAAATATACTTCAATAAGCAGAGTTTATACTAAGAAATAAATTATGTTTTACATTCAAAATTTAATTTTCTTTAGTTAGTAATTGCCAGCTTTTCTAGGATATATCAATGATTTCTTGCATATTAGCTTTTCTCTCCCCATCCTAAAGCAACAACCCATATATAGGAAAAAATTATTAGATGTGTGTTTGGTTCTCGCTTCCACGGTGGATAAAGAGCAGCGTCAGTCTAGTGAAAAGATTTCGGCTTTGGAATCAGAGAACTTTAGGTTCGTAACTCAATTCCATTAAAAATCCGCATATATGTGAGCCTGGTTCACAATAAAGCTGGTCTCCTGGATCAAACTCCCATTGATCTGATGAGAAGAAGAAATATTCGATCACTTTATAGCTATCATCATCTGACCAGGATTCAAAATCACCAAGTCCATCCCACATAGTGTTTCTTTTGTTTTAAATGGGACTTTAATATTATTAAAATAAGCGAAATCCCTGGCGAGTAAAACATGGTATAAATCTGTATTCTGATGGCAGCCCGCACCCCTATCTGAGGACTGGACTGTGAGGTCAGCTTTTTGTGACTGTGATTTCTTCATGAACTATATAGAATTTCATTATTTCGTCTATATTTATATAGTTATAACATTATGTTAACGTTGTAATTATGTAAACATTATGTTAATATAATTCTTACATCAAGATCACCATTACACAAAGTTCCATAAAATAATCTAATTCACTAATAATTTTTTTCTCTTCTAATCAAGGTGTAAAAATAATTATTGAATCTTTAAATATAAATAGATACTTGAAATTGGAAAAAGTACTCTAAATGAGGCTATAATTAAATTTTATTCGGGGTAATAAAAGGGCTTATGAAAAAAAAATATTAAGTGCAAGTTTGCACATATAGTTTCGCCTTATTAATCATATTTTTTTTAAATAAAATATTCTTGACGTGCTTATATTTCTTTTTAAAAATGCTAATTTCTGGCTATTACAAGCTATGAGATTTTGGTTATCTCTATTATACTTGATTTATAAACAATTTCAGTCACTTCCAAGAAGATCCTTTAAATCAACTTACAACGCATCTTACAGGGAGCTGTTAATGGACCTAAAATGTTTAACCACTTCGATAATTCATATAGTTTTTGACGCAGAATTATATAAGTATTTGACATGTTTGTATAACAAATATATTTTATTAAATATGGCAAATAAGACCATGTGATTGCATTAGAATTCAAAAATCATAATATTTTCATAAACACATTTATTGACTAAAATGGAATAAATATATTTATTTATATCATTTAAAGCAATTTTTAACAGAAAATTTATGTCTATCTCCAACAAATTAGAAATTGACTGTAGGAACGCGAATTAAGTGGTAACACTGTTAACCCCTTACATGCTTTGCCCGTATGCCCCACGTGCATAGATTTATCGAATTTTGATTGTTGTTAACAAAAAATAAACTATTTCTATTGATTATAATTCAATATTAAAATCACTTCGACTACATAGTTAAGCCGAGTATTCAAGGGATTTCTATTTGAATAAAAATAAGAAAATATTCCCTATAATAGTAGGTGTCATCTTATTAAATAGAAAGGAAGAGAAAACAGTTAAAGGGTTAACAGATCATCAACACTTTATAACATCCTAACCGAATTTGTTCAACGGCTTCCAACTCCCGTAAATATCCTAGCAAGGTATTTAATAAATATAGTAATGATCGCTGAATTAATACCAGCTCTGTCTTCCAATTTTAACGCCCATTTGGCAGTACAAGTGTAGAATCACGAATATTCAGGAACCTATGCGATATAGGCTCTAATACACGAATTCCAGGTCTTGTTTTAAAACGTTCTATGCCTTGTCACAGAGGTTATAAAAGCCCAAGAGGCGTGTTCAGTAGTCGAGTAGGGAGGCATGAATAATTGTGCAAAATCGCTCTTTGAAGTGTTGATCTCTAATGAGTTCATCTTGAGAGTTGTGTGCTATTACAGAAATAAAATAACGATTTGCTGCTTTTTATATACTTCTTCGGTATTTTTCTTTGTCTCTGTCGCATATTTTTAGGCACAATAAATTGTCGTTATCTACATATTGGACTTTTCATCTTGCAACCATAGGATTGCTCTCTATTTCTTCCAAACAATAGTCTCGTACTGTATTTAGAAAGTGTAGCAATTCAAGCAGAAACGGAAACGGGAACTAAATGACATTACTTTTCTGTTAAATTATCTCACTGAAGTTAAATTATTCTCTTCTTTTTTTAAAAAATAAGTGACATCATATTCTCGTTTTCATATTTTTAATATTCTTTTTCGTAAAAATAATGTATTTTTCAAGTAACAAACTAATTCTATTGGCTTAAAAACTGTCTATTCCCGTGAAAGAAAAAAAACCAAACAATATACAAATAATTTAAATTTAGTTTGTAGTGTTTACGCCTGAATTGTGCATTTCAATAGAATTTAAGTCCCAATAGATCAGTGGGGAAGATCCTCAATACATACTTTATTCTTTTTATTCATAAAATCCCCACAATTTAAAAATGTACGAGAATTGCAAAAAAATTCATTTGTCTCAGTGCTTCAAAAAG
>JAPMOQ010016083.1:0-17695 GCA_026543055.1 Argiope trifasciata | reverse complement strand
TGTGTGTGTGTGTGTGTGTGTGTGTGTGTGTGTGTGTGTGTGTGTGTGTGTGTGTGTGTGTGTGTGTGTGTGTGTGTGTGTGTGAAACGTCTTGATCAATTCCGTTATTTCAATACCATTTATGACGTTTCAGCTGATCTAGATGAAGCCTGTCACTCCGCTTCCATAATTCTGCTTGAGGATTCGACACTCTACTTCTAATTATTCTCATAGCCTGAGCTTGATTACTCATTTTCAAAAGATTAGATTTGCGTTTTCCAGGCATTTCGAAAAACTACCAAATAATAACAACACAATAAGATTAAAACCATTCTGAAAACAATGTACTTAAAACTATAAGCATATACGAAATATATGTAGCATAAAAATACAACTTAACCAATTTTAAAGTACATAACTAAAGTAAAAACAATATATTTACAGTGTGCACCTGAAATAAAACAAAACAGCAAATCAAGTCCGTATATCTTTAAAATCACGTCAAATCCATTTATTGATTGAGAGTGAGATTGCTACAACAGTAAAATACACACAATTTTTAAACTTTTAATTTAAATGAAAACACAGCTGTCAACGTGAACTTTCAACGACAGTTGGCGTTACTCAAATACCTGACTTTCCTACTCCAGTTGGGATAACGCAATGCAGATTAGAAATTTTTTATTTCCTTTATTCTGTTTTATTTTAATTTAAAAGTACTTCAGAATGAATTCGAAAGATCGATTAATTAAAAACATTTGATTTTAAATTCATCAAACACTAAGAAAATAGATAGAATCGTTTGAAATAATCGGTCGAAATTCTGCTAAGCCTAACCTTATATATACTGTTGGGAGGAAAAAACTGGAGCCTTGCTTATCTTAGACAGGATTTGGCCTCAGCTTTTTGGTGCAAAAATTATTTTTTAATTAATAAAAAAAAATTAACCATTCAATTAATTGGAATAAAAAGCAGCCTTTGTTCTATTCCCGACTATAATCTATCTTTGTACTAAATTTCATCCAATTCCGTTCAGGCGGAATTGAGTAACAAACATCCACCCAATACACCACACACACATATATATAATATGCAGGGTTTTGTCGAAATCGACTGACAAATTCAGAGGAATGACTGTAGGCATCGGGTTAATAAAGAATCATCACATAACATGGCGTCCCAAACGACTTTTAGCAGATGAAAATCTCAAAAATGTAGAGTCGGAGAACTGTTGGAAACTATAAAAAATAACAAATGGTGTTTCAAATATGATTTTTTTTTTCAAAAATTAAAGCAAAGTTTTAAAAGTTTTTTTTCATGCTAGTAACATGCACATTTGATGATCTAAGGCAGTGGTGGGGAAACTTTTTTTAAGACGAGCCATTTGTAATAACTAGACGATCGTAGCGGGCCAAAGAATAATGCTTAATCGTTAAAAAATTTATGTGTTCTATAAACATATACATATATTATTACATACACTTATTATTTTAATAGTAAAAAAGCAAAAGGTAAGAAAATTATAAGCTCAAAATATAAAATGAATTTAGTGTAGTTCTTGATGTGAAGTATTATCACTTTATTTTCTGGTGTCATTACTGGTGCATGAGAAAAATGAAATTGAGACTGTTTTATCGAAATTTCATCATAGTCCGGTTCCATTTGCGAAGCAGAAATTCTTAAAACTGATGAAAGGTGCTCATCTGTAATTCTGTTTCTTAAAGAAGTTTTATTAAGTCATTGTTGAAAAGATTTGTTCGCATATATAAGATGAGCCGAAAATTGTCATTATCTTCATTGCATGAGTAATTAGATTTGGGAAATTATCTGGAATTTTAGTAATGGCACTGTGTGAAAAATTTGTTTCAGGAGAGTATTACAGTTCAGTTATATTAACTCAAGTTGAAATTTTGCATCAACTTCTTCGTAATTAACATTGAATGGGGTCGCAAAAATACTAATCTCTGGTTCCATTTTTCTAAAGTCCTGAAATCTCCTTTCAAATTCTGAAGATAGTCTTCTCAAATTAATTTCGTATTTTTTAATCTTATTGTTTGATATAGTGAATTTTAAAGATTGTATTCTTGGAAATTTCTCACATTCATTCTCACATTCTCACACTCAAGAACATTCTCACGACGGCACTCTTAAACGGGCCGGATTAAACCTTTCCTCGGGCCGGACTTGGCCCGCGGGCCGTAGTTTCCCCATCACTGATCTAAGGGGTCGTAAATTACTGAAAACAAAAAAAGTAGTTTAGAATTCGTATTTGCTAAAATATTAAAACTTGAAGAAAACTAAAAGCTTGAAAATGTAAGGAATTTTATATTCTTTCATTTGATGTAAGTTGTAGTGTGAGAACTAAAAAATTTGAAAAATATGCAAAAAAAAAAAAAAAAAAATGGACACAGAGAAGCATCGCTGCAACATCAGTAACGATGTACACAGAGAGCATTGTCATATTCGAAAGATAGAGTAATTTACTATTTGGACCGTATTATCTGTCCGAACGCCTCAGAGGGACAAAGTACCTTGTTTTCTTCAAGCAAGTTCCTCCGGATTTACTGCAAGGCGCACCGACAATTGTTCACCAGAGCAATTGGTTAATTCATGATGGAGCATAAGCACATTTTAGTTAAATTCGCAAAATCTGGCGCTGTTAGAGAATGATGTTTAACGACTATCAATTTTGCAATACTTATTAATGAATACTTGCTCGCTGTTTTTAATTTTTTCGACCACATAAAAATTTACGTTCGAGAAGGTTTCTTCTCTATTACCTTGTTCCTAATCCTAGCATTCATACGGCCATTCCTTCCGCCAGATTCATTGTCTTTTCGACATCTGTTTTTGAGATTTTCACTGAATAAACGTTAATTGCGACCCTATGTTTCATAGTAATTTTTCATCTATTAATGCCTATTATCTTTGCTCTGAATTTGTCTTTCGAATTCGACAACGCCTTCTGCGAACATCAGTACTGATATTGCAACAATGTTTTCTGGTTCCCATTTTAGTTTTTCTTGAATACCTTTTCAACTCCTTAGCACTCACACTACACATTTATATCAAATTATAGAATATACAATTCCTTACATTTTCAAGATTTTATTTCTCTTCAAATTTTAATATTTTTGCAATTATGCGTTTTAAACTGATTATTCGTTTTCAGTAATTTACAACCCTAGATGATCAAATCCAAATGTTATCTACACGAAAAAAAGCTTTTAATAATGTGTTTTCACTTTTAAATTGTTGAAACACCATTTGTCATTTTTAATTAATTTTTTACAGTATCCAACAGATCGACTCCCCGCTTATTTGCTATTTTCCCCAACTAAACGTCGTTTGGAAACCCATATTATATGGTGATTCTTTATCCTACTGATGCCTACTATCTCCCCTCTGATTTTGTTGATTAAATTCGGTCACACCTTGTGCATATATAAACAATGGCTCAAAAAATTGAGAGTACAACTTGCCTTTACTTGATAAATCCTACTTTCAATATAAATAACACATTACCAAGGAGGGGAAACAAGTTTTAATTTTTACTCATATCAAATGGTTTAATTTAAAGTAAAAATATAGAAAAATCAACAAAAAAACTTCTAAATTAAAAAGTTTCAGAAGCATTTTAAATAAGTATAAACAGAATTTCGCCTCAAAAATTCAGATTACACCAGTAAAATTTTTACAATATCTCGCATAGAAAGAAAATTTTGCTATTAAGTTGCATGTCTTTTAGCTTTATAATATGTTCTAAGCGTCACGGTACCAATTTAGATCAATTTTTGATGGAATCTGAAGATATTTTACCCCATTCTTCTCGCAACACTTGTTTTAAAGGGATTTTGTTTCTAATTTTGTGCGTTTGAGCCACTTTTTCGAGTATGGCCCAGGAATATTCTACAACATTGATGTATTGGTACTGAAGTATTGTGTGTAATTGCTGCTTACAGTGAAAAAGGCACAATATTTTAACTTAGCATTATGTTTGGGATCGTTCGAGCATTATGTTTCGGATCGTTCTCCTGTTGAAAAATGAAGTTTTCATCTAAACTCAAATTTTTAGCACTTTCCTTTAGAGTGCTGCAAAATATACCTAAATAAACCATATGGTTTATAATGTCATCTATAAGAGTTAAATTTCTTACCCCGAACGAAACCATGCAACCTCAAATCATGACGGAGTCACCACCATGTAGGATTTAAACTTTTTTTTATTCAAAACAGTATTTGGCTTTCTCTCTACAGTATGATAGTTGCACTGCCAAAAAGATTGTGTGTGTTTTTCCTTACTAAATATAACTTTCTTTCAAAAGTTATAGGTCTGCAATTGATGAGTTTTTGCAAACTTCAAATGCTTCATCCGAATTTGCAGACTGATGAACAGTTTATCTCTAATAATTCGACTTTTATATCCAGCTTGTCTAACGGCATTTCGTACAGTTCCAGCACTTGCACATCTGCCGATGATTTGAAAAGTTTCTAATGCAAGTTGGATGAATCATATGGTCTCAGAAATCTAAAGGAAAGTGGTTAAAATTTCATTTTCCTGCCAGATAACGACACCAAACACACTGCATTTTAAGTCAAAATGTGCGTCTTTTTCATTGTAAACAGCAGTTACACACGCAACCACAGTATCCTGATATCAATGCAATTGAATATTCATGTGTAATACTCGAAACAGTGGTCCAAAAACATAAAAATAAAAAAAAATCCCATATAAATTATTGCAAGAGAAATGGGATAAAATATTTTCAAATTCCATCAAAAATTGGTCTAATTGGTACCACGACATTTAGAGACTATTATAAGAGTCAAAGGACATACAAATTAATAATAAAACTTTTTTTATACAACATATAGCATAAATTTCATTGGTGTACTCTCAATTTTTTTGACGTAAAATTCTGCGCAAACTTATTTGAAATGCTTCTGAAACTTTCCAATTCAGAAGTTTTTCGTTGATTTTTCTGTGTTTTTACTCTAAATTAAACAATTTGCTATGTGTAAAAATAAAAACTTATTTCCACATCTTGATAACGTGTTATTTAGATTGATAATAGGATTTAACAAGTAAAAGTAAGGTGTACTCTCAATTTTTTGTACCACTGTTTATATATACATCTAATCCTAATTAATTTTCAAAACTTTATCTTAATTCAAGTCATATTAACTTCATTCTAAAACATTTTCTAATTTCTTGATCCAATTCAATCTTTTTTAATTTAATTAATGCTGCAGAAGCTCTGTAAAATTGCTGCCATCGACAAGTTCCCACATTCAGAGTGAAGGGAAAAAATCTGTCGAGCTAAGACATTTTTCTAAACGATCCTTATAATTCCCCTACCAAAATCGGCACGTGTAAAGAAATCCCTATCAAAATATTACATTATATAATCATGGGGATAAATATTTCATTAGCATTTCCTCATTTTGCTCTACTGCAGTTCTGTGTTGATGTACTCGCCACTTCTGCTTGAACATAAATTATGCCGCGCGGGATGGAATAAAACGAAGTTAAAAATTCAAATTGTCTTTTCTCGAATTCTGCCTTTTAAAATTATACATACTTTACAAAAGAAAAAGACTGCAGGATTTTTTTTAATCTTAATTTCATTCTGGTGGAAGAATGTGATTGAATGATTTGATGGAATTCTGAAATTTAAGCGAATTTCGTCTTAACTGTAAAAACATTGTTGTAAATTAAATTTAATAAATTAATTAAAATTTAGAGAAAAAATTGCACATAAATGGTTTTGATTAAAAAATAGCTTTTTAGCTTTAAAATAACATAAAAACTATTTTATATGTTGTAATGTTATCAGAAGATATAGCTAAGGCAGACATTAAAAACAAATTATCTTTTTTAAACTACACAGAACCTCAAAAAAAAAATTTTAACTTCAATATTTAAAATTACATTTTACTTTTATTTTATGCAAAATACTATAACTCTATAACTCTGCAATATTCTATAACTCTTTCCTAAAGTTTTTTTGAAATAATTAACGTTTGAAAAAAATTTTAATAGAATAATTTTTTTAAAAAAATTCAGCTTTTTTCAAAACTTTAAGGCTTTTTTAAATATGACTTTTTTCTTCAAATGTTTTTTCTTGATAGCTATTAATATAGTACATAAAACTTAGCAGGGATTTTCTGCCTGCCAACAGCATTTAATTTTTTATAACTTTTTATTATAAAAAATCAAAATAAATAAAAATCTAAAAAGTGCAGAAATTCTGACTTAAGACTTTTTTTAAAAAAAATTTATACACATCTTAAAGCCAATTTGATGCTAAATTTTATAAAACATATATTTTTGAACATTCACAAAAACTTTCACATCTCTACTTTCATTTTTAATAAAGCCCTTGGCTTTCGAAATTTAGCATAAAAAGAAAAACTTGACATGGAGGAAAATGCATTCGAAGTTTTTATTCATCGAAATCATAATATAAAATCTATTTAATCATAATATAAAATCTATTTTTTATAAAGTGTGGTTCAATTTATTCTAAATTGTTTAATTAACTTTTAGGTTTTCGAAAGTTTCCAATTACCTTTTTTTTTTTTTTTTTTTTTTTTTTGAAAATTCAATGTACCAAACATTTATAGAAAGAGAGATTAAAAAAGACGTAGATTAAGATCTTCATTAAATGATGAAGATTGAATGCAATCGGATATTGCTGAAGTACACAAGTTTTTATTGTTCTAATCTCCATCATTGTAATGGAATAAATAATTTAAAATATTGAATTATTTATTCCATTTTAATGTATCAGAAAACCAAAATGAACGTATAAAATTTTCTTATTTCTGTCAATTGCACTAGTAATTTCAATTAGTTAATTTAGTTATTTAACTATAAGTGAAATTCTTTACATTACTTTTTGCATCAGCATTTAGCATCGATAAAATATTAAGAATAAATCTTCTTTAGTCACCAAAATGCTAGAGCATCAAATTCTGTTCGTCTTTAAGATTAAAGTAGAACTAGACAAATTTGATTTTGACAATATAACACTCATAGTTGTAACAAAAAAATTCAATGAAGCTGTTATTTTTTTAAAGAGTTCTGAAAGAATTTGCTTGAATCATCATTTGCGTTTTTTTATAAGAAATCGTTTAGTTGAGAGGTTTAAATTAAATCCTGTGAGTGACATTGCTCTTAAAAATAATCTTAATCAATTGTATTCATTTAAACATGTGGGGGAAACGATACAGAAGTAAAACATTTTTTCTTTACCTTCTAATTGCCCGTGAGCAAATTAAAATATATTAAAGTAAATACATGAATAATCTTAAATTTGATAATGAGGTTGATAATTTCTTCTTTTTCAAAAGTATAACTGTTGGTTGTAATCTTTTACTTCTTACGTTCAGCGTTTCTGAAATAGGTATTTTTGTAATTTATGATCAAATTCCTTTAAATTATTTAAACTTAAAATTTGAATTTTGAAATGATATAAAAGCTATTTTTATTCAATAATATTTTCTAATGTTATCGCTGTAAAATAAGAAAATCTTTATTAATTTCTAATCAATTAAAATTTCTAAAAATGTCTGCGATGTGCACGTTATTATCTGCTAAAATTCAATTGTGCTACATTTCTTTGCTTTAAGACAAACGATACATTGAGTTAAGTGTCAATAAACAGAGAAATACATTCCTATTCTCCTTTTTAATTAGTAGAAATGTATTTTAGCCTTCTAGTTTGAGGTTATTGACCCAAATCATTTTTAAGCTGCATATGAAAATTGACAATATAACGCTATTTTATTAATATTTCATGAGTTTGTTATTGATGATGTTATGCTATTTTCGTGAAAATAACTTTTTAATAAATTTTTGCAAATCGTGCTGGTCAATATGACTCATTACTGTTTTCTCTTTGTTTTGCTTAAAAACTACCACTGTATATTGCTAATTCTGCTCTAAAGAATAAATTCCGGCAAAGTATGATTATGATAATAAATTAATTTGTCACGAGTGCAGTCGCAAAAGATGAACTTAATTCTCTTCGAGAAATTCAATTAAAGAGTTAGATAATCAAGCAAACTTTATTTTGTCAGTTTTAAAGTGTTATAGTAAACGAACGGTTAGTTTGTTTTCGTGGTTGATGAATAATGATATTATTTAACAACTAAAACATTATCTGATTTAAGACAAAAAGTTACCTTTATGTGAATTAAAACATTATCGTTATGTAAATTAAAACATTATGTGATAGTAAAGCTTCATTTATCGTAAAACGCATATTTATCCTGAAAAATGGAGAAATAAGTATATTTAACGATCATTATTGGAAAATGTCTTTAAGAATATTTTCTGTATTCATATAGTGTAGAATCTGGAGCAGAAAAGCCGATTGGCCTTGCGTTTTATGAAGGTATGCTTACAACCTCAAAATATATGCAGCTTATTGTATGTGACATTGTAAGTTGACATATATTGACAAGATGGAACGCCGACACACAAGGTTATAAATATGATACACTGGCTGAATAAAAACTTCAATAAGTAATAGATCGGTTTGTAAAGAGCCACAGAATGCCGTCCCTACATATTCCCACTCGATTTGGGGGAGGAGGGTGATTCGGCTTTAATCAATAGTTCATTTCATTTTGCAAAAAACAAAATTATTGGCTAAAAATGTTTTTCGCTCCATTTTCCAAAAATCGACCGCGTTTATGTCATTGGAAAATACGCGTTGGAGGTTGGAGCATCACCAACACAAAAATCAGAGAAATTTGAATTCAATTGTTCCCATACGATCTTAAAAATTTGGTTCAAATCTGAAGCGATAAAATGTATATAGCATTAAACAGGTGTTACCGATTCCTACAATTTCAATAATGCAGAGTTTCTGTAAGAAAGGCACGCTAGTGCTGTGTTGTCTTGGGCATTCAACATTTCAAGCAACCAAGCAGATTATTACCGAAAATGAAGTTTTTGTTTACAGTTTCAGTCTGTTCTTCAAAGTATTTGACCTTTAAATTTTACACCTTTGTTATTAAAAGTTTACACGTCGAAAAATTCAGTAGTATTAATTTGTTATATATACGTAAGTTTTTCCCACTTAAAATCTGAATTAATGATTGTTAATTAAATGTCATTTCATTTTATATCGAAGTTGATATCTAATCCATGTGACTTAAATGTCTTGCCCATAGATATACAAACCGATCTTTGCTCACTTAGCTTTTATTTACCAGTGATAAATATGTAACAAATAAAATCTCCTTACTGTCAAATTCTTATCGGTTAAACAACGGTAAAGGGAATCGTCTATTCGTTTTATCGCAAGTAGCTGCATTTTTTTTATCTTCTTGAAATTTTGTATTAGTAGATTTTTGTAAATTTCTTCATATTTTTTCACATTAAATTATTTTAAACAAATATTGTATCATCTGAAATATTTTTTTCTCTAAATTGACTTTTATAAGTGAATACCGATTTGATTATTATTTTAGTGTAATACAATTCTTTGTATCCATAAATCAGACAAAATTCTGATTAATCAGACAAGCTAATTTAATTATAAATTCCTGTAAGATGTGAAATTGAATTAAAATCATATTATTCTATAAATTCTTTTGACAGACAGTTATGGGAATAAACTTCTAATAATAAGTTAAATATATAACCTTATCATTGCAAAATAGTTTTTTTGTGTGTGGTCATATGAAAACTATTATATTAGAAATAAATTATTCAGACATAACATTGAGTTTTATTTTAAATATAATAGAATTAAGTATTAAATAATTTATTTTTAAAATATAAAAAAATTATTTAGAATAATATTTATAATTTGCTCTCAATTTGTCAAAATATGGTTTTATTTTAGGACATTTCTGAATGAAATAGATATTTTGAAAATATTATCCTGTACTTAGATTAAAAATTTGATATTTATTTTTTAATAACTTTGTAGTAAAAAACATCTATAAAACTTTCTATATATTGAAAAATTTCAATAATATATTTTACTGTTCAATTACTTTTTATTAATTTTAATACACATTGATTTTATATATTGCCTAAAATTCTAGTAATCTATACTTTAAATAAATATTTTTTTAACAGAATAAATTACTTTGAAAAATGGCTAGCAATGCAGAACCTCAGGAAAAAAGATTTTTTAGTCAGTTTGAAAAATTAGGGTTTTATGGTAATGATGCTGTATATTTGAATGCTGGTGCACCTGGTACAGAATTATTGCGGATGCTGCCACCAATCATTGAAGCTGCTACTAGTCACCTAATGGTAAAAGGCCAATTTTTTTAATCTTTATTATTTATCATCTGCCAGGTACATATTTAGCTTACTTTCTTAATTTGATCCTATTTTGGACTATAATCAAAATAAACTAAATAATCTGTGAGTTGTGTATATGCATGTTAAGGGCAATTTTGTCTTTGTATCTTATTTGTATTTTTATTGCTATCTCCATGCATTTACTTGTTATCTAAATGTATAAAGGCTGCCTTCTGTTTCACATTTCTAAATGAGTTTTTTAATTTTACTGCATCAATATTTTTGTATGTGATATTTCCTAACTGATCTTTGTCTTAAAAATAATGTCCTGATCTCTAATATTCTAACTTCTTTGTAGTTTTTAATTAAGTTGTATGGACTATTATATTTCACCCAGAACTGAAACACTATTTGGATAATTCTTTTCTAAAACTATTCAAGTTACAAATGCTCCTTCTTACTCTCTGCCTTTCATTGTACTACACTCATCATGGGTTTAACAAAACTTCTTGATAAGCGATACAAATTGGATTGTTTCCTTAAAACCATGAAGAATAAAATCATTAAAAAAACTTCATATATGTTTCTTCAAACAATATTTTGCATATATATGTGTATTAATGTGATAAAATAGAAACTGAGCGAACACAATTCTATTATTTATATTTCTTTTCATCAAATAATGATATCTTTAATTCCTCCAAGCAAATTAATATTCTTCAGACTTTTGTTGTAAATGATATTTTACTATAGAAGTAGAAGTTCTATCAAGAAGTTTCATTTTAATTACAATGAAATGCATGGTTATAACATTGAGAGATTTTTTTTAAAAAAAGAAGCTTCCTGCCATTTGATTTTAGTTGCTAAAATAATGAATTTGTATTCTATGTATGTGTTATTTATTTATTATATATATCTATATGTATAAACATGCTGATGTATATAGTTACTTATGAAATTACATAAAGATAAAGAAATGTGTTAAAAATGCTACGATAAATTATCCTAAATTAATAAAAATAAAAGAATTGACATCGATCTTTATAACAACTGCCTATTTAGCTTTTAATCACACTGATTTGTTTGGAAGGTGTAGATTTAGGAATTTTCTTATCTAATGTAGTTACATTGATAATTTTTGAGAACATTTCCTTCCCTGTGTTCCTTAATATCCAATGATTTTTTTTTTTTTTTTTACATTTTACAAAAATAAATTTTATAAATTTTAAAAAAATTTTTAATCAATAGAAATTAGAAATAATCAGCTAGTAAGCAAATCAGGTACATTCTATTAAAATATTATCTTAAAACTGTCATGAATACTTGAAATTAAGTTTTTAAATCTTGTTGTTGCCGTATCTATAAAGGTCCAAAGTGCAAATAAAATCTATATTCCACCAAAAGTCTTGGTGATGAGATCTGCCAGTTCTGGAACTCAATGGCTGTGGAGGATCACCATTGATGGTGCTCCAAGGAGGAAGAGGGAACGGATAATGGCTTGATAGTTAAAAACATGTTCTGGAGTCAGCTGGGATTGAGGACAGTGCTTGCAGTTGGGATAGGATTTAATACCAATTTTTAATCTTGTAATTTAAAAATAAGATTTTAAAGCACTAAATTGTTGAAATTCATATGCTAAGATATATATTAGTTTAAAATTTCATTAAAAAAAATAATTTTTTAAAGTGTTAAATATTAAAAATTGGCTGACCATTTTAATTATATCTAAAAGGTACCAAGGAGAATTTTTTAACAATGTATAGGATTTTCCCTCCTTCTTATTCTTTCTTACCATTGAAAATTGAAAAAAGATTAAAATTTCTTAAAGATGTGGAAATTGCTTTTAAAATTTCTAGATAATGTGAATGTGTCTGTAAATGACTTTTTAAGGGATTTAAAAAATTAACTGCAACCTTCATTCAAAATCTAAAATTTAATTTCATTAATTCTTCTTCTTATTTCAGCAAAATGAGTTAGATGGAGATGCTCAAATTTTTCAATATGGGATGGAAAATGGACATTGGCAATTCCGCAGTTTTTTGGCAACATTCCTGACTGAGGAATATGGTGATACTGTTTCTAGGTAAATGAAAATGTATTAACATTTGAATTAGTTCTTTTGAAATATTTAAAAGAATTATTTCACTATTCTGTTAAAAAAGTTATTAAAATATTTTGAAGAATCTTGTTAAAGGCACATAATTATTTAAAAGCTTCTTATAGATATTTTTAATATTGAATTACAGAGAAGTAGAACAGTCACTTGTATAAAACTGCTTTTGTGTCTCATATTATTTCATTATAATAATCATTTTAGTTTTGAACCTTTCAAGGCTACCAATGAGATCTCATCTTTCAGATCTTCCAATTACAGATTTTTGGGGTCAAAACATGTCTTTTATACCAGTTTAGATAAGTTGAACTTTCTAATATGTATCTGACGAATACCTTTACTTTTTTTCATCAAAAATTTCTGTCCACATTAACATGTAATTGGAAGTATCTGAAAGAGGAGATATCTCATCAGTAGTAAACATTTTTGTAATTTTAATTCTATTTTGGATATTATGACTTACTCTTATTAATAACATACATTATTTATATCATGTTTTGTCCAAGTTAGGTACAAGTACAAACATTACATTATTTTTTTTAATGTTAGAAATTTAATTTACTATTGAAATAAATTTCAAAAATGACAAATATTAAATGCTTCCATGTATTTATTTTATATGTTATATTTGTTGTATTGGAAAAGAAAATGAAATGAAAATTTAAATATATTTGCATTACTAAGCAAATACATTTACATGCATTTTTTTAAAACTACGTGCAATTACATTATTTTACATTTTCTTAATACATACCTAAGTCTACATTATTTTATATTTTCTTTTCTATTTGGTTCAGTTTTCATCACACTCAAAATATTATCTTGAATATATCAGCAAATATTA
Organism: Argiope trifasciata; assembly: GCA_026543055.1. Taxonomy (NCBI): domain Eukaryota; kingdom Metazoa; phylum Arthropoda; class Arachnida; order Araneae; family Araneidae; genus Argiope; species Argiope trifasciata. The sequence continues at coordinate 4,486 of JAPMOQ010016083.1, read as the reverse complement.
AAATAATTTCTTAAGTAGTCATCAGTAGATTCCACACTTCCTTGGAATTTTGCTTGTTCCTGATGATTATTAACAAATATATATTACAATACATTAACTCTAGAAATGGTTAACTCCAGAAATTGATTCATAGATTGGTTTCTGGAAAGTGATTTAATATATCTTATGTGTAATAAAATGCCTTTGTTGTAGATAATGCCTAAAAATTACAGACAAATGTTGATTCAAATCCTGAGTTCTTACAAATTTTTTTAAACATATATACTTAAAATAGTTGGGAGCATTTTATTCATTGTATTTTTCTTTCTACCAGAGATTTAGAATTATTTGTGCTGCAGTATTCATGAATTATAATTGCCATTGTGATAATAAGTTTCATTATTACTTTTTGTTATTTTCAGAAGTGTAATTGTTCCCTGAAATTCATTTTTGACTTATTTATCTGAAATGCTTTTTAACCTCCAGTAACCTTTTAAACAAATTGTGTTATAAGAAGCATGTGATGTAAAAATAATCTAAAAATTTTATTGCTTAAAATTACTGATAAATACTTTTCATTTATAGTACCTATTTGCCATGCAAATAGATGGTTTGTAAACAGTGAATTGTACCACCAGATATGAGAGCTTTCCACAAAAAAATTTTATGAAAATAATTTCGCTTTTGATGTGATGTGACAATTAGTGTTGAAAATTTATGTAAATAATATTTTATGTTCCATCTATTTTTAACTATAACAATTTTTGATTTTAGTGAGCAATTATTTCTTACGGGAGGTGCATCTAGTGGGCTGTGGTTAATTTTAAGTGCATTGTTTAATTCTGGCACTGTTGTTTTTGTTGAAGACCCTTCATATTTTTGTGCTCTTAAAGTTTTTTCTGATCTTCAGATGAAAGTAGTTCCAGGTAAATTCATATTGTGTATAAAATATTAAAAAATTTAGGCACATTTTAAAATAAATGAATTTAAAAGATTTGTTATTATGAGAAATGTAATATTGAGTTTTTGTCTTCTCTTTCAAAGTGTCCATGTATATACATATATTTTATTAACATTCTTCCATTATGAATAATTATAATGTATTGATGAAAAACATTTTATAAAACTGTCGTATTTGGATAACACTTCTGTTATCCTCTAGAATTTGAGAAATCTAAAAAATGACCCTAATTTATAATAATTTTAAATTCTGCCATAGTTACCCTGATTTTAAATAAGAACCTAAATGAAATGAGTGGCAATTTTCTTATTGCTATTTATTACATATAATTTGTTATACTTTATTTGCCTAAAGAGCCCTTCTCAGATTTGTTATTTAAGCCTTTCTCTCTCTCTCTCTCTCTCTCTTTTTTAACTCTGCCTGATATAAAACACTTTTTAACCCTTAACAGCATTCATAGAAATGCTTATAATTTCTAAGCAGAGATTGCATGATTTTTATCAATAGTTCAATTGTCTTTGTTCTCAGCATGTAAGAAAAAGCTTACTTTCTATAATCTATAATTTTTATGAGAAAAATTATTATTAAATATTTTATTTCATCTTTTATTTGATAAAAATATGTGTTAAAATATCATGAGATAATCATCTTTATTTTTACTGTACAGAAATTTTGTCAAATGAAAAGAGTGTATTTAGAATATATATGAAATGTTGCAGAAACAGACAAATTGCAGAGTTAACATTCTTGACAAGTGTTTGTTTCAAGTGTCTTATGAACTATTTATAACAGTAGTTATAATTTTTTTAAAAAAAGTTTATAAATGTGATAGGATTTATTGAGAAAACATTTGATAGATTCTAGATAGATTTGAATTCTAAAAAATATCAGATTATGATACTAATAGCATGATAAATTTAAGATGATATAAAGCACCAAAACATTAATTTTTGAATTGTTTAATTAGTTCAAGGGCAAACTATATTTATAAACTAAAAAATAAATATTTAGTTTATAGTTTATAAATACATTATTTTTATAAACTATAAACTAAAAGGATCTTATACATTTACATATGTGTTCTAACAATGGAGTAATTTTATACTAGCAGAAGTCAGAATATCTATTTATGGTTGAATCAAGATTATAAGTTCTGCTATTAGAAGTGTCTAATTTACATTTATAATTCCGAAAACCAGATTAATATATTAAAATTAGAAATCAAAACAATACTAAAATATATCTGTTGTACAGCTCAAAAAATCTTTCATATATATTATTTTAAGTTATGGATGGTAATAATTTCTTATTTGGATTATATTTTCAAAATATCCCTTGATTAATGTGATAATATGCTAATTTAAGTATGATGAAGTTATTTTTTTATAATTAGATATCGTATAGTAAATAATTTGATCATTTAATTTTTTTAATAATTGGGTGTAACTAAATTAATATTAGTTGTGGAATTATTATGCTGCGATTTTCTTTCTGCATCCAATATTTTTTTTTTAATTTTTAGCGACAGCGAGATATTTTATAAGAGTTTTTATGTAGGTTTAATTTCCAATATTTATATAATTAATCTTTACATCTTTAATGGAATCCTTGTTTCATGTGTCTAAATACATTTTATCACTTATATCATTTATTGAGAATGTTAAATACAGATTGCCTTTATCTGTTTGAATGAAAGTGAATGCATAAGAATATTTTTGTGGAGGTTTAGAATTATATGCTGAAATGGTAAATAAGTATTACATAAATAATAACACAATTAAAATGTTTTTTATCACTTGCAATGTTTCAGAGACCATTAATGTTTTTAGTTAAAACTGATGACTATGGCATTGTAATTGATGACCTGCAAGAAAAATTGATTGAACATTTTTCTGAAAATCCTGTTGTTTCCTATCCACCACTTAAAGCAATGATTTATCTCATACCAGTTTACCAAAATCCCACTGGTTCTGTTTTACCTGAAGGTAAGTAAATTGTTTTGTATTCATTTCTGATGTTAATTATGATAAAATGACTCTATTTTGTTGCATTTTAAGTAATTAGAAATTTTTCTTAAAATATTTCAAAAATAAATAATTAAAATACACATATAATAGGAATTAGATTAAGATTTTTCAATACTATCTTTATTAACCTAATTATTATAATGGAAAGTAATAAAAAATTTTAATAGATAATTGGATTAAAAACATTTCCTTTGCTAATTTTCATTTTTAAAAAATCAATACCAAGAACATTGCATTTTTATAAGAATTTTGATTATAAGTTCTTTTTTTTACATATTTTATTTGTGAAGATATTTAAAAGTTTGTGTGATAATTTTTGTTCAGTAGCTGCTTATTACTTTTTTCTCTTTAGCAACAAATAATGTAGCTTACCCAATTTTATTCTTATACCTCTTGAAGGAATAATTATTTTAGAATCAAGTTTTATTTTCATATGTATTTAAAATAATTTTTTTAATTCTAGGAAGATGTAGGAAATTAATTAACCTAGCTCAAAAGTTTGGAGTCACAATCGTGTGTGATGATGTTTATAATATGCTTCATTATGATGATAAGCCTGTTTGTCCTAAACGTCTGTTTGCTTATGATAATAGGTAAAGGAAGAAAAAAAATTTCATGTGCTTTGTGTAAAATACGTTTCATGTAGCACAAATTAACCCAAAATTGTTTTATTTATAAATGCATGGACAAAAATTAGGCATTAATCCTGTCTTTAAATGCGAAAATCAATTAGATCTAGACTTTCATTACCTTTTTTTTTACTTGAAAAAAATAATGATTATTAAAAATTTCAATTTTTTAAAAGCTCCATTTCCTTATGATATATTCCTTTTATAATTAATATTTTATAATAATATTTTTAAATTATAATAATTTGTTGTGAATACTTTTACTCATTCTATTACAAATAGAACAGTCATTAGTTTATAATAAAAATAATTAGTTAATTATTTTTATTTATAAATCATGATCTGCTTGAATTTATAATCTGCAATTTCATCATAGCTGACAATTTGATATTAAATATAGCTAATAGAAGAGCACTAAATATAAAGAAAAGAAGTTGAGAAAAACTATTACTTATTGCATCATCCTGTAGTTGTGCTTTCTGAAAACATTTAAATTGTTTTATAAGATGATAATTATTGGTAATTTATTAAAAGATTATTTGTTTTACATAGATTTTAGTTTTTTAAAATCTCTTTATAATATAGGGTATTTTAAATCAGACATATTACATATGTTCCATGAAATAGAATATGCTTACTAATCATTTATTTTAAAAAAATTATTAAATATTATCTCATTAGTACAAAGTTCACAGACAAAAAGTAAATAAAAATCACTAAAACTTATAATATATATATCAAATTTCACTTTGCAATAGACTACACATACTATTATTTCATAGGAATTCTGTGCAAACAATGCTTTTAAAAAATATAAGTATGTAAATATTTTGTTTTGTTTTTCTCTTATCTAGAATACCAGTAGGACCTAATAATCCCATATAGTAGAA
>JAPMOQ010016069.1:0-10100 GCA_026543055.1 Argiope trifasciata | reverse complement strand
TATATATATATATATATATATATATATATATATATATATATATATGAGAAGTATTTAATATTAAAAAATCTACTTCATTAAATAATAAAACGGAATTCACAGAAAGCAATATATATAGGTGCATTACCCGTTGATATAATATTTAACCGATAATTGCCGAAGAATTATTGTATAAAACGGAATAACATCGTTTGGGAAAGGGCAAAGAACATAATTTCTTCTTCTATATCCCATGGTTTTAAAATAATTGTAATTGATCTGATTGCAGTATCTAGATCAGGTTTTGAATAGATATCAAGTTTCAATTGATCATTACCAAATGAAAACAGATTTACAACATGCATTATTTTACATTTGTCGAGATTAAATGTACATATCGAAAGACATGAAATCGGGAAAAAAAACAGATAATGATCCTTTAATGAATTTTCATATTTAAGGCATCCTTGAAACTGAAAATTAATACTTAAAGGATAATGATCTTTTGTTCTTGGAGACAATACCTAAGAAAAAAATTAGAAATAATGATGAAATTTAATATAAGATCTTACATCGATTCATGTAATCATTATATACCAAAAAACACATTATAGCTAAAAAAACATGCAGTTCAAAACATATAATTTGAAATACTATATATCAGTCATTAGATTTATATATTATTTCAAATCTTTCTTTAAATTCATCGAGGGTTACCCTTCTGACTATTTCTATATTCTTATGCCTATAAAAGTGTAAAAATTACTTTGTTACGCGCAATTCAAGAATGCAAAACAAAGTAGTTTGATATTGTAAACAAAATACCAAATTTGTACATTCCAAGTTTGTAGAATTTGTACATTGAATACTTATACAAATTTGTACAAACAGTCAAATATGCGTTCACGACTTCCAACTTTCTCCAATTCTAAGAGCAATAAAACAGCTAAGGCATTGTCGGAGTTCAACAGTTTTCATAAATAAGGAAGACTTCTTTATATAAGGGACAACTTATAAGACATCATTCAATTTTAGTAGTCATACTACTAGGAGGGAAATAATTCGCCATCTTCTGTTTTGTGATATGTAAGTCAGAAAAGACAAAATGAACTTTACTGCTTAATTTACCATCCTTTGCTTCATTTTAATCTTCTTATTTCAAGAGTAATAAGACACTCTGCCTTGTCGGAGGACAATAATTTTCATGCAGTGCAATTAAACATTTAATAGGAAGTATTCTGCTGATCATTAGGAGTATACTAAAAGAGCCTTTAAAATTAACAACAATAGGATGGTAGAATTGTCACAAAGTGGACGTCTTTTCCATGAATCAGTCATTATTAGGGATATGATAAATGTAGCAATTGTCCTTAAGAAATCCTGTAGATACTAGTTAATTTAATGGAGGCTGTGTGATCAGCTGCATAGAAAAAGGATAAAGTATTTATTTGGGAATACTCTGATGACGCCAAATGCACCAATACAAGGTGAACGGGAAGATAGGTGCTTAGGGAGATAATGAGAATGGTAAGAGATTATTCACTATGTGATTGTTATTCAAACTGTCACGAAAAGAGTGTCAGTCTGCGAATCGACCGTTGTTAAGGATGGGTCATTATAAATAGAGCAGTTGGTCACAATACTATAAATATTGTTTTGTTCAATGGTGATGGGACGATTGGCTGTACACAAAAAGAAGAGCCAATACAAGGTTGTAAGAAATATTCGAGAAAGATTAATGTCTTTCTCGAATTGGGAAAACAAAATGTAACCCTATAATCTCTTCAAGGTCATGATGCGTTACATCTGTATCTCTATAGACCTTGAAGAGATTATAGGGTTTCATGTTATGAAGCAAAATGTGTGTCTAATGTCATGAAAAGTGCAAAGTTGGAAAGGAAAAGAAGCACTCGCACGCACCCTTGAAAGAATCACACTAGGTTTAAATCGTATCGAATAATTCAGTTTGTTATATGTACATATTCACCCTTGTATATTATTTTAAATATTTTTTTTTTGAAAAAAGGCATTTACATATATTCTCTACTTTTAAAAAGTAATTTACTTTCAATTAATAATGCTATTATATATAGTTATTGAAAATTCTCTAAAATAAACATTTCCATTCTTTTCTTAAATAATTGCCCATTTCAAATTGTGTATCTATATTCAACATAAAACCTGGTATTGTGCATTGAGATACTTTTAAGACTGAAAAAATGTTGTAATACACTTTTTATATAAAATATAATAAAATTTTAAAAGGTGATTTTTTTTTTACCATAACAATATATGAATCAATATCTAACAATATGGAGAACACAGTGAGGTATCTAAGAATGTTAATAGAGTGTCCACCGTAGATCGGAGCATGTGCGGACACTCACATGCTCAGGAAAGAGCATAGGGCAAATGAAAACGTTCAGATTGCGAAATTCGGCGATTAAGGAGCCACTATAAAAACTATGCAAATCCATCAAGGCCAAAAGATCAGGGTTACTGATGGAGGGTGAAGTTCTGTTCCATGATAAAGCGAGCTAACACGTCTTCAAAGTGAACTGGCCAAGTCCAAGTGAGGTTACCCAATTTTAAAATGTATATGCTTAAAAATATGTCCTTTTTTGATGACTATGTACAAAGCAGAAAAAAATTATAAAAGTCCATTTACGAATTTCCAAGAAATCTTTCCTTTTTTTGCATAGGAATATTTATTTTTCATTACACCCCTTTTAGCTACTTTTTTAACTTTCACTTATATACTAATTTGTTACTTTTGATAATTTTTTTCGTTAGTTAAAATTTTATGCTTAAATATTTATAATTTTTTTGACAAAATCAGACAATGTCCAACAGTATTGACTTGTTGGACATTGTTTGATACCTCAAAGAAAAAAATTCCTTATTTTGAATCCTTGCCTCAGGGTGACCCTTGATTAAGTCTCTTTCTCTCTCTATTTATATATATATATATATATATATTTAAAAGCAGAATATTTAATTGAAAGCTGTAACGTGAAACAACTTTTTTATCTGACAGTTGTCAACATTTTTGTTAATTTATAAACTAATAATTTTCTATATCTTTTTTTCTCCATTGATTATCATTTGAAGCACGTGGAATCGGAGCATGTGTTTATGTGTGATAGAGAAGTAGCGAACATCTCATTACAGCTGGACATTTCCAATTGCGGCCTTATAAAGCCTACGATAAAAGTCATGCTTACCGATTATACTGAATTATACTTTTAAAGGCCATTGCTTTACGTGAGCTTTTTAACTTACTGCTGATATAATTGATGCCACTCACCCAGGGTATATTTAATTTTTTTACAGCTTATGCAGTAATTTGATTGATTCTAATAAAATCAGATTCCTTCATCTTAATAACAAGTGCATTCCAATATTTATTATAGAACTAGCCGCCTTTGGCGATCAGCTGGTTCGCCATGAGTAAAGCGTTCAAAAATTTTCAACTAAATCACATATTTATTAGCCTTGAAGTAATTCCGGGCATTGATTGACCTGAAATTAATATTTTTTTTTAAGATGATGAACGGAAAGTTCTAAAAGTACATCTTTTCCTAATAATATTCTTTAATTTTATAAATCAGTCAGTTTTAACCATCGGTTATGCTTCCAAAATATTACAAAAAATTTTCGATGATGTTGCTAAAATATTAAATATGGTTTTTTAAAGAAAGCGAGAAAGGGAAAAAAATTAAATTAATGATACAGATATTACAAACGATTACATAAATATGCCATTAAGTCGGGATTTCAATGCATATCCTGTCTAAATTCAATCAGGTTTACCGTAAATAAAGAAGATTTATTGAGTTAATGATATAGATATTGCAAGCGATTGTAGAAACCTTTGCTTTGCATTTATTTTTCAAAGAAAATATCACATTTTATATTTCTTTTATTTTATGCAGTCACGTGCTGAAAGTTGCATTTCTGTAGATTTATTTTGCAATGATATTTTTTTTATTTGAACTTCTGGCATTCTTTTATTTTATCCAGTCACGTGCTAAAAAACATGGTTAAAATATTTCTTTAAAAATTCGTTAAAAATAGAAGCTTGAGTTTTACATTAAAACACTGATACCATTAGAAGGCTAATTTTTTAATCTTTAAATTGATGTAAAAATCATGTTTATGCGATCATATTTTCGGAAGTTATAGCGGGAAAACGTCAAAATTTCGCTTAAATTTTAATTAACTCAAATTCTAATTAAAAATTCGAAAAAAGGGCTCTAAGGTGCACATTCTGGACCTCCAAGGTATACATGTACCAAATTTGGTAGCTGTAGCTCCAACGGTCTGGCCTGTAGAGCGCCAACACACACACACACATTGAGCTTTATTATAAGTATAGATAACTAATTTGATAGCCGGGAAAGTCAATATTTCTGTCGAAGAAGCCTGTCTTTTTATATGATTTTATTTAATTTGTTATATTTGATATTTGTAAAAGTCAAATTTTATAGTCTTTATTAATCACTAGAACACCTCGTACTTTTATTACCCTTAAACGTACACCCATGTAATTTTGTCACCGCTATATAAAATATACAAAATAATTTCAATAACTAAATAATTGCAGGTCTTCTGTTCAGCAAGATTTAGTTTCAAGACTTTTAAAAAATATTATTTTATGTAATTATCGTATATTATGACGATTTATATCATAAAAAACTACATTAGTTAATCTTGTAAAATGAAGCAAAACAACAAAATATATAAATATTTGTAAAATAAGCAAAACTGTATTTTTCGTGGAAATGTACGTTTTTTAATCCTTATTTATGGTTTTTATGCATAATGTTTTGTGCATGCCTCTTTTTTACAATGGATATATCGATATTCAATTTTTCCTGTACATTTCCCGCACACCATTCCCACTACACTCTTTAATTCCCCACTTTTTGCGTATTATCGAATTTGTCATTCCTTTAATTTCAGAATTTATAACTGCAATATTATCAATTTCATTTGCACTTTCTTCACAATCATTTTCAAGCTATATTATACCTGCATCGGAGTCTTAGAATTAGACAGCTCACCACCATTCGATTCATTCTTCGAAAGCTCCGACAACAAATTTGCAATTTCATCAGGGTTCAGACCTTTCCTATGAGCCATCGTTTCAGAGTGTCTGCTCTGCAGAATGTTCGAAAATATAATGAATTTTTTTATATGAACAGATAAGCTATTGCTTTGTAACAAAACGCTTTGACTAAACAATTTTAGGATCATTGATTCATTTCCGCTGTGAACCCAATGACACTGAATTGAAGGTCAAACAAATGTCCTATAGAGCAGTGTTCCGCAACCTTTTCTCACCTACGACGTACCTTATTTCTTTCTAGAATTCTGCTTCACACTAGAAACTAAAGTATATAGATATTCATTGATACACAAACTTTACAATAAATATTTGTTTTTTATTTGAAAGGCATACATACATAAAACCGTAACATATTTATTTCTACGCAATCATAATAATTATTAATGTGATACCTGCGCTTGTTCCAATGAACACAAAAGTTTATTATTTGGCTCAATATTTAACACCGCTACCCGAAGTTCTTGGTCAAGATCTTTTAAGTATGACCGCTTATCGTTTTTAATTAATACAAGAGTTGAAAACTTTGCTCACATAAATATATCGTCAAAAATGGAAGTACTGTTAAGATTGCTTTGTAGGAAATATGAGGATATTCTTTTTTAACGTAAATCCAGAAAACATCTAATGGAACTTCGGATAAGTATAATTTTAAAGTTATGCCATTATTTAAATCTGTTCTCACCAGGGTACCATTGAATAATTATTTAGTTATAATAATTATTCTTTAGTATATTTAGAAAAATAGACAATATTATGAAAAAAAAATTGTCATTGTGTATTAAATACATGATGAAAAATTGTAAAATGTCGAATACAATGTATTTGATCGCGGCACACCTGTATCTGGCTCATGGCACACCGGTTGCGGAGCACTGCTATAGAGTTTGGGAAGTTTGTTTTACTTAGAGAGCTATCGTTTGTTGAACGACAGATATTTATAATATTAATTGTCTTGGTGTCAAAATGACACCAGCGGACGTTCTAGGTATATTTAGTTGTAAAATCTCTCTTAATTAACCGAGAACCAAAAGAACTTTTCTGTGCAATCACGGTAGAAAATGATTAAAATTTAAGAAAAAATTTCAAATTCTCTTCAAAAATGCTGAAAGAGCACGCTAAACATATTCCGGTGTCCAGTGGACACAAACTGTCAGTCTAGTGTTACCTTACTGATAGAATAGCAAAATTTTCCAAATTTGCAGAATTGTGTAATGCATGAAAGCACCGGACTATCAATTTAATCAATCACATCAATTACCTATTTAACGTTTAATTTAAATGAATATTAAATGAAAGCCAGTTTTTCACCGCTGTATAATTGTTGAGGGTTTCACATCTTTCTAATAAACAAATATAAATTTGAAATCAAAACGTTGGTAATATTTAAATAAGAATAAAGTTTTACCCTCTAATTTGATTGATATTTGAAAACTGTTCCTTTAAGAAGACAGTGGAATCTATTAGATACTTTTAGGAACTATTCAGTAAGGTTTGTGGAATTTATTATGCATTATATTAAAATATAAATATGTAAATTTTTTGAAAATGTTTTTATTGAAATGTATTATTTTTTAAAATAAAACTTTAAACATACTTAATTTTTAAAAATTTCGAAATATTCCAGAAGATATAATTTTTTTCTCTAGTTTTTTCTCCCTTTACGAATGTAAATTTTTTTGGAGCAAAACTATATATGATTTTGTAATTCCAATTGAATGCTAAATTCTTGGAAATATTTTTATGCACACTTACAAATTTTTCATAGGAATTTTAGCTTTTCTGATCTAAATTTAATTTTTACCGACTTAAAAAAACTCGGAAACATAAAACCATTTTTTTTTTCAATGTTTGGCTGTAATTTTCATTAACAATTTCGTTTAATATCTTCCAAAATTCACACACCTTGAAAATTTCAGATATTAAATCTAATTACTATATACGCTTTGAGAAAAATCATTAAGATTTACTTTTTTCCTCTTAACCTTTCAAATATTTATTTTATCAAATAAATTATATAACGCTATTTTAGAAGTATATAAATATATATTTTGGTGGTGATGAAACAATAAAAATAAAGTTGCATGTTTCCATACATTTTTGCTTATTTGAAAGTCCACTATTAATGCCATAACATTATAACAATTATGAATATAACAATTTTCATGATATTGATTTATTTCAATTTTTAATCTTTCTCTGCTAATTTCTTTTTTTACAACATTTTACTAATGTATTTTTATGATTAGAAGAAATTCAGAATAACCTCCTAAGTATAAATATAAAATGTAACACTAAATAATAAAACAATTTTACCAGTGGTAATTTATTTTTATCAAATGTCTAGAAATGAAAGCAATAATAATAAAAAAATAGCGGAGAAATCAGAAAAGTTATAAATAAATTAAATTGCAATCACCTTTATAATTTATTTTAATCAACATTCAAATTTTTTTATTTTTGTTAATTTATTTATTATTGTGCATTGTCTTCTCATTATTTACTGTACCAAAAGGTTTTCTTTCTTTTCTTTTGTTCTCTAGATTTTAACTATAACATTTATTTCTCTTTCATTAGAAAATATTTCTTCACAAGCGAAAACGTGATTAAAAACACTTAATTATTTTTATCATGTGAAAACATAATATTTCTTCACAAACAAAAACATGATTAAAAGCTTTTAATTATTTTTGTCATTTAAGAATACACTATTCTTTTCGTTTGAGGTTTCCAAAATTCGCAGGCAACAAATTGGATATTTATCGCTTTTAAAGTATTAGTGTTTTGCTTTTAGGGGGCTTTTTGTTTTTGTTTTTCTGAAAATAATGCAGAAGGCTCACATTTTGCAATTTATTGTCAACTAAAATTACAACTTGATTTTCAAATTATTCATTTTCTGAAGTCTTACGAATTGTCTTAAATAAATTAAGGCATTAATAATTCAGCCAAATCGGTTCGGAACAATCACGAGCGTATCCGATTACGCATGCGTCGATATTTATAAAATCGATGTTTTTTTTTCATCACAAAATCGGTCGAGCTTTAAAACTATATATATACATATACATACATATATATACATACAGTAAAAGCTCCTTATTCGCGGGGTGTATGTTCCATAAATATGTCGCGAATACGGAATGGTAATTTATATGGGATTATAGGGGATACGTTCCTAGGTGAATTCAAGAAATTCCTGAATGTCACTTGATTCTATCCGTTCGAACCCATCTCGTCCTATTCCATTCGCGATTTCGACTATGTTTGCAGTCAAAGTTTGAATGCACGGATTCTCTGTCATTTTCTGCTGTCAGAACAGGCCACAGTTTTTTCCAGCATGACTTCAATGTGTGGCGTTTAAGTTCTTCCAATGATTCTTTCAGGTTTACGATGAATTTTGCTATGTCAAATTTCTTCTAGCATTCCATAACATTCATAACAGGATTACATTCCATGTTATCGAATATGATTTCGAAGGTTCGTCTAATGCAGAGGTGTCCAAACTACGGCCCGCGGGCCAAACCCGGCCCGCCAAGCGATTTTACCCGGCCCGCGGAGGGTTTCGGATGCTGCGTTTCTCTGGAAGTTGGCTTTTTTTGCAAATGTTGTGACACACTTAAATACCTTAAAGTTCCAAGGGAAAAACAATTTAATTTGCGATTTATACTCTCAAATTAAAGCATTTCGAGCAAAACTACAATTATTCGAAAGTCAAGTGACTGAATGTAATTTTACGCCTTTTCCGTGCTGCTATAAATTTAATAAAAAAACTGAAGAGCAATTTCCAATTGCATTTGCAGTAAAGATCATCGCCTATTTAAAAGAAAAATTTCAAAAGCGATTTTCTGATTTGGACATGAATTCAAAAGAAATTCGGCTGTTCCAAAATCCATTTGATGGCAACGTTGCTGAAATTTCAAGCCAGCTTCAAATAGAAATTATTGATCTTCAAGCAAACGAACAAATCAAGGACAAATACAAGGAAGGAAACTTAATAGATTTTTATGAATATTTGGATGCAAAAGAGTTTCCAAATTTGAAGAAATTTGCTCGTAAATTCATTTCAATGTTTGGGACTACTTACGTGTGCGAACAAACTTTTTCTCGAATGAAGTATCTCAAATCAAAATATAGAGCAAATTTATCTGATGATCATTTGCAGTCATTGCTTATGATTGGTGTAACAAATTTTGATCCCAACTATAAAGACATTCTTCTTCAACAACAAAAACAGTTTTATCATTCGCATTAGAAGTTGCATGAAAATATTTCAATTTATATAAAATAATTATATAATTATACTTTGTTTGTTTAGTATTTTGTATTTTCAAGTTACAATAAAATAGTATTAATTAATAGTATTTAATGCTACTTTACTTATAATGATATTTTTCAATTTGTATATACATGTGGCCCGTATAACATGTATCTAATTTCGATTCGGCCCGTGCCGCGAATAGTTTGGACACCTCTGGTCTAATGTATAGAGCTTAAAGGCCTGGATTATTTCTTGGTCCATAGGCTGAAACAAAGCCGTCGTGTTGGGAGGTAAAAATATCACTTTTATATTTGGATGCATAGTTTTAAGTTCGCGAGGATGACCTGGTGCATTGTCCAAAACTAGAAGTGCTTTTAAGTCTAAATTCTGTTTTTTTTTTTTTAAATAAATTTCAACTTCAGAAACAAAACAATTCCGGAACCAGTCACAAAAAATAGCGCTTGTAACCCACGCTTTCTTATTAGCGCGCCAAAATACTGGCAGGTTGTCCTGGTTTTGATTTTTTAAAGCCCGAGGATTAAACGATCTGTAAAGCATCAGTGGCTTAATGACGCAATCTCCGGATGCATTAGAGCATAGAAGCAGTGTAACTCTATCTTTTGCTGCCTTAAATCCAGGAGCAGACTTTTCGCTTTTAGAAATGAATGTTTTGTTTGGCATTCTCTTCCAAAACAGTGCAGTTTCGTCTGCATTAAATACTTGCTCAGGTTTGTA
>JAPMOQ010016065.1:0-37939 GCA_026543055.1 Argiope trifasciata | reverse complement strand
ATATTTAAATATTTTATTTATTCTGAAACGCTTATTACTTCCCATTAAACTAACAGTTTCTGAACTGGATGGAATATTTTGGAAATTGTCACTTTCATGAGATAAAGATATTTTAAAGTGCAATTATTTTTCATCCGGGAAGGACATATTTTAAAGGATAATTTATATTTCTTCCAGATCGTTTAAGAAAGTTTCATTTTTCTCTTCTCACAGCATTTATTAATTTTACATAATAAATTATTGAATTTCAAATGACTTATTCAACTTCCTTGCTTATAATTTTTATTAATATTGCAAATGGATTTTAAGATTTAAGCTTAAAGATTTACCTTACGAACTTTTGAACCTTATTAAAGTTTTACCTTATGAACTTTTTTTTCACATTCATTTTTATAATATCCATTTTGTGTGCATTTCAGTTTTCGATGTGGTATACGCAAATCAATATTGTTCATGTAATTTTGTGATTTGCTGTTAATAGATGGCGCTGCATGTATTCTTTTAACAGTGTAGTTTAAAGATTATATACAGCTCTATCTGTTAACTGGTATGTTCTTACTTCCGCGTCTGTTCTGGAATTAGCAAATGAAACTAGGAACAGCTAGTTTCATTTGCTAATCCTCCTCATTAGCGGCAATGTTGAATGTGAAATGATATATATGCCCAAAGTTATTAGAATCACACACATCATTATACATGAATATATTATCATAAATACTTTTCTTGAATGTTTTGCGCATATGTATGATGTCGAAAATAAATAAGCAAAAAGTAACCAGAAATTGTTCCATAGACAAAACTCCACATTTACAGTTGGAAATATTGTTATTTATTAATTAAGAATGATCTATTTTTCATCTTCAGAGATAATTTGCTTTAAAAAAGACCGAATTCCTTGCATTTGATAAACATATCATAAGCGAATCTTTTACTTTATATGGAACTCAAGTATCGAGCTTCCAAGCAAAATTTATCACTAATTCTTTAAGCCGAATTTCGCTTAGGTGCCATCTGAGATAATTTAAGTTTTGATTTGATCATTAAAAGCTTCTGAAAACTGTAAATCGATTAGAATATTGATTGCTTTTGCAGGAAATATAGCCTGAATGGAATTTTTTAACCAAATCTAATGTATGAATTCTGTTGAGCAGTGAACACAATTAACTCTATTCATTTAATAATTTCTTATACTTTTGTGAACCTCAGAAGAAACTATTTTGAATATATGGAAATGAAAAAAGTGTGAATATATTGAAAATCTTTGCTTTTAAATTCCATTTCAGCATGCTTAAAAATTAATAGCTAAATTCAAATAATGAAAATTTTGCACTTAAATCTTCTAATCTTAGCTAAAACTGGCAATCAAAAATATCATTCATAGCTCTTAACGCCATTTTTTTACTTTCAAAATTATAATTAGTTTCCTCACAATGCATTACATGCTTTGCATATGATAAAATAAAAAATAAGTTCACAATATAATTTAAATTTTTTTTATTTCTTAATTATAAGTGGCAAGACTTACTGAAAAGTACTTCAATTTTTCTTTTAATACAATAGAAGAAATGCCCTGAAAAAGGAATTTTAATTAGAAAATCTTAAAAAGATCAATGAAACTTTCGTCAGCTTAGCATTTTTACGCAATTGCTAAACATATTTCCAAATGATTCTCTTGAAACAAACTTTATATTCAAAGCCTGTTATAAGTCTTTAAATATTGCACAAATATTATTTTCTTTAAATCTTAATGTATCCGAAAGATGATTCCAGACTTAATTCTTTCTATTTTCTTCTTTCATGGAACATAGAAAAGATAAATCCATTGTGAATGATAATTTCAGTCTACATATATAAATATATTTGTTGCCAAAATTATTTTCAATATACAGTACAATATTTTTTTCACATCTGTCCTAGCACATGATAAAAGCCTTAGATAAAAGTCCTAGCACTTGAATGGCTCCCTGGTCTTGAATATCTTCTTATTCCATTGCTCCTATGAATTGTAAAAGAAATGCGTCAACAAATATTAAGAATGCTATTTAAAGGAATAAATATTCAAAAAAATATACCCTTCTTGTTGTGCTAAATATTTGAATAATTACCCGAATTACTGAATGATTCAGATGTGTTTAAACTCGATAGCAGAAAATTTGCAATTGCGTAAATCTCGAATTATTTTGTCAGAACATTGTTTTTAAGTCATTATTTATCTTAATTAATTTAAGTCATTAACCAGTTTACACAAATCAAGTCCTTATCTGATACGCATTTGTCGATATTTAAAAAAACAGTGTTTTTTTTTCTCATGTCAAAATTGGTCGAATTCGAAAACAGGATAATCGAGAAAACGTCAGACATTCACGCCAAGTTGTAACTTTAGTTGGCGACAAATTGCAAAAACGTGACTACTTTCTATACTTTTTCTAATAAACCTATAAACAAGAAATTGATGCATCGAAAGCGATAAATCGCCAATTTGTTTCCTACGCATTTTGAGGTTTTAACAAGTTGTAGTCTACACATTTTGAGATTTCAATAATTTGTTGTCTACACATTTTGAGGTTTCAAAAGCCTTAAACTAAAACATAATAATATGTTTTATATTCTCACATGATAACATATTTTAATTGCTGTAAATTTCACCAGAATAGAAATTTAACGCTATCGAAAATCATGGTACAGTTAACAAGCACTATCGGACGAATTTATACAAATTTAAATATGTCTTTGAATTATAGTTGAGAAAATTAGTGAGATGTGAGTTAATTTGAAAAATAATATCATTTAGAGCAATGTTAGTTTAAGATTCGATTCAAATATATTTATATACACAGTTAATCACAGTTAAATGTATTACATTATTCTAACAAATCGTTAATTTCTGTCACATTTCCATCAACAATAATTTTTCAAAAAAATTATTCAAAAGAGTTAAAAATCATACACGAACTAATCACAATTTTTACATTGCATGAAGGAGTATACTGTACAGTGAAACTTATGTTAAGTGAAAAATACTTTAAAAATTTCGTATTTATCATGAATAGCAGCAAAAGTGTTAAATTTAGCATACCCAAGAAAAATTTAAATTAACATTTTTGTGAATTACTAAATTGATCTGAATTCGCTACAGATAATTTAATCCCTTTATCTTATCGCCAAATGGGGCATATAGTCCCTGGTCTCCCCTCAGGAGTATTTTTGATATGAGTATGAGAATCTTCCAGCATGGTGGTTGGTTTTTGCCATCATCTTAGATACGGAAATGGTAGCTGTCAGCAGCTTGCTTCTGATGTCGGAAAGTGCTTCATACGAAAAAGGTTGTATCCTGGTTGGTGATGCCCCATAGCATCTACTCTAGCTTAGCTAATACTGTCATGGCTGTCTGGTCATTAAAATTTATCTGTGTGTTTCATGGTGGATGCATTTGTGATTGCAATATAGATCACATTCACATGACCTTCAATATAACATAATGCTACTCAACATACATTTAGTTTGTTATGACTATCCCTATTGGCTTATAATTTTGCTTTTAGGTTACTTATCGGGAGGGAGATTTTTTTTATCAAAGTATTTCAAATATAATATTTTTGTAATTATTTCAAATGAGAAAAAATAAATACTATAATAAAAATATTTGGATATACATACCTTCTAAGCCGATACTTGGTGTAATGCCTTCATTTTCTAAATCTACTAATATGTCCACAATTTCAGAAAAACTTTTTTCTAGAATGTCTGGAGGTAAACCATCTGCAAATAAATTAAAAATATACCAGTTTAAAAACAAGTTGATTTAATTCAAGTCAATCATTATAAAAATGATATGAAAATATCGATATTTTTATGAATCTGTTACAATGATTTCCTGTGATGTTAACCTTGCCTTTATTAGAGATTTACAAACGTTATTAATGGGTACTGAATGGATGACCCAATGACCCCTCGGATTTTGACGCAAAGATGGCAACAAAGAATTTGGCAACTTTGGAAAGAGAGATTTAAAGTTCCTATAAATGTAAGAATTAGGGTTCCATATCTCTATTAGGAATCGAGAACTAGAGATTCTTCTGAAAAATTCCATGCATCATGACTTTTCGGCCATAAAGCAAAGAGGTCTTACGAAAAATGTATTTTTCAAATTTAATTCACATAAAAGAAAAAGAAAATGCTGCCTCAGCTCTATTCTTGTAATATAATTAGATATTTGATCATTGTATTGTTTGTAGTATAAGTTTTGCTCTCTATACATGCCTGACTGTTTCTTTATTCTTACTATGCTTAATTTTTTCTGGAATATTAATCAAATAAAGCGTTGTTTTCCATTATCCAGGCTTTTTTTCATGAGTACTCTCTCACAGGCAGTTTATAATGATATTATAAACTGCAATTATTTGCTTAACAGCAACAAAAGTACGAGATGATATATTTAGTTGTATAAATGTTTAGATAATGATGAGCAGGGAGGATGCTATTACGAGAGATTTTAAGAATCAAAATTGAAAATTCAGATATTTTAGGTTCGAATCTGCCAAAGGTTGCCTAAACAGATGGATTTTAATTTAGTTACAACCAGTTTTAAAGCTACATTTGAACTACTTTGGGACGGACACCGTAATTTTGAACCGCGGACAGATAGTGATTGACTGGCACACTCCACACCACGCCATACCAGCGGGAGGAAATTTAGCCGGGGCAGATATAACATGCAACAGACGATACTCTGGTTTAATCGAGTCACGAACCTTCAACATCTCGGTTCCGAAGCCGAGACCTTACCATCAAGCCACAGCAGCCTCTTCTAAATAATTAGAGTAAAATGCATTTTATGTGGGAGAACAAAGGGTGACCCTGGTCCATGTTAATCGCATAGCTACAAAAGAAAATTAATCGAACCCTTGATAGTGGCAAATTTAGAATTGGCTCAGATGGTTACCTTATTATTTTATTGCTTGCGTACAGTAAATAGATTTTTAAGAAAACTTTTAACATTTTTTTTATAAAATAGGAAGGAATTCTATAAACAATAACCATTTTACATTAATTTCAGTCTCACTAAGAGTGCCATAAGTTTGTAGAGGAAAGATGACGATAAGACCTAAATGTTTTGGCGGATACAGCAATGATGTGAGATCAAATTATCTCTACCGTTTCTTTAGGTACATAACATTAAAAGAAAGACCATGGTATGACAGTTATAAGGTTGGACTACGAATCAGGCTTAATATCACAATTTAAGGTTCTGTCCCTCCTTCAGCTAAACTTGATGGTTATGAACGCAGGATGGGATAAACAGGTTGTCCTAGTTGCTTTTCGAGACCAGATTCCTTATCTTGATGTACTTTTTAGGCTCTTCAACTATTCAGATGGAATTGAGACGTTTTCAAAACTTCACCTTGTTATTCCAAAAGACTGATTCATCTGCATTAACTTTTTTTCAATATTCTGTAGTTAGAAGGGATACAATTTTAAAAATATATATTTTGCAAAATAAAAGTTGAAATGCATATCCTACTTCGAAGTGAATCTAAAAAGAAAAGAGTAATTTTCTTTAAGCTTCATTTTAACATTGACAGAAGACGTGCTTAAAAGTTTTGATGGATTTCTTCAAAACAACATTTAAAACATTATTTCAGGCAGTACTTCAAGTAGAATTTAAAAAAATTGAATAAAGAAAAAAAGTTAAATTGAGAGAGTTTGTTGGGAGGGTTTTCGTTAAATACGTACTATGTCGTCGCAAAATGTTATCAATAGTAGCTAAATGCAGCAGCCAAATCTTGGATCGCCCTTTAACGTTATTGCCATAAAACAAAAAAGTCTCAAATCATAAAATGAAGTCTTAAAAGTTGCATATATAGCTGAGTAATATTTTTTTAGTTTTCAATGTCTTATTTTCCTATTTAAAATTCACTATTATATGATTTATTCGAAGAATTTCAGAGCACGTTATAATTAAATTCATTCAAATCTCTAATTTCATAATATCTAGTTGGTGCTCTGGCCTAGGGGAAGCGCTTACTTAAGGATACAATCGATAATTTTACTTTTTTAAGGGGAGGGACTTAAGAATTTTTTGTCTCTGAAAGAGGAACTAGGGTGCTAGCATACTGGTTAAGGGGTCGCTTGTATTAACCGTGATCTGGGTGTCCCAGGCCCGAGTCCTGGTGTGTTCTATCCTTGAGGTGTGTGAAAAAGCCTTTTCTCCCGTAAAAAGGGGAATGTAATTTTTATATGAGCTAGAAGTCAAATGTCTGACCTTGGATGCACAGGGTCAGACTCTCAGAAGCTACTGAACAATCTCGACTTAAATCGCTGACTTAATCTGCAGGTTTTTTTAAGTGCCATAACAACAACAACTTCACAATATGTGATGTGATATAGAGTATTGCATGGATATTGGCGATATGGTTAAAAGAAATCACGTAGTGAAATTATAATATACACAAACAGAGCTTAAATACTTCATTTCCAAAATTTCTCTTTCAAGAAAGAAATTTTTCTTTAAAAGAAAGTTTTAGGCATGCACTATTCGTGATGGACTAACTGTATTGAATAAAAATTAATATCCTGGAAACAAACCTGTTGAATCTGAACTTTCCATCGGGAAATTGAGATAAAGGCCCAAATCCAACATAATATCTATTAATGGTGATATGAGTGCAGGCATTGTAGATCCTGAAAAAAGAAGATATACACAATGAATTCTTTTATATGCATTTGAATCTTAACTTGAATTAAACTAATATCAGTCTCTATAACAAATTGATTAATGAAGAATTACATAAAAATTATTAAAACATTTGAAAAGTATATATTTTTAGTTCTTATAAAATAATTATGAAAAGATAATAATTGAATTTAAAAAATTTGAGGTACTCAAGAAAATTTTTTAAGGTGATTAAAAAATAAAAACTGCAAGATAACTCAAACGAAATTTCTATCGAAATTTTCTATTTATTAAAATGTTAAATTGAAATAAGGAAATTGTTTCAAAACTGGAAATGAAATTTTCAGACCAAAAGTTTCATTCAGGTGTTGGCAACTATTTCGGTAAAATTGAATAGCAAATTATTTATTAAATTGTGCATGAACTTAAAGTGGCTATACCAACAAGTAGTTATCAGATCACAGTAAAGCACGCAGGCGCAGAAAAAAGATTGAGCATGCACTGATAGAGCAAAAAATGCATAATCTCTGTTCATGGGTGGTATTATGGGATAGTTTGTTGCCTAATGAGTATAAACCCACCTTTACATAGAAAAATACACATTATGATAACTGGTGTTATACAATTTGATTCGAGGACAAATAAAAGTAAATGGACGGTCAACAGTTATTGTAAGTAAATAAACTTATATTAATTCATTATCAAGGGATAACTAATTTCCAAATATGCAAAAAAACTACTTGAATTTTTTGAATCTATAATTATAATAAAGCTCAATGAGTGTGCGTGTGTGTGTGTGTTGGCGCTCTACAGGCCAGACCGTTGGACCTACAGCTAACAAATTTGGTGCATGTATACCTTGGTGGTCGGGAATGTGCACCTCGGAGCCCTTTTTTCGAATTTATAATTAGAATTTGAATTCATTAAAATCTAAGCGAAATGTTGACGTTTTTCCGCTATAACTTCCGAAAATATTATCGCACAAACATGATATTTACATCAAGTTAAAGATTAAAAAATTAGCTTTCTAAGTGTATCAGTGTTTTAATGTATAACTTAGGCTACTATTTTTAACGAGTTTTTAAAGAAATATTTTAACCATGTTTTTTTATCACGTGACTGGATAAAATAAAAGAAAACAATGCCGGAAGTTTAAATAAAAAAAAACCTATCATCGCAAATAAATCTAAAGAAATGCAACTTTTAGCATGCGACTGGATAAAATAAAAGAAATATAAAATGTGATACTTTCTAAAAAAGTAAATGCAAAGCAAAGGTTTCTATAATCGCTTGCAATATCTAAATCATTAATTCAATAAATCTTCTTTACTTACGGTAAACCTGATTGAATTTAGACAGTATATGCATTTAAATCCCGACTTAATGGTGTATTTCTATAATCGTTTGCAATATCTGTATCATTAATTCTATAATTTTTTTCCATTATAAAATGTGATAGTTTCTAAAAATGTAAATGCAAAGCCAAGGTTTCTATAATCGTTTGCAACATTTAAATCATTTATTGAATAATTTTTTTCCCTTTTTCGCTTTCTTTAAAAAAATATTTAATATTTTGGCAACATCACCGAAAAAAATTTTTAGGATACATTACTCATGGCGAACCAGCTGGTCGCCAAAGGCGGCTAGTTATACATAATACAGAAACGTCATTGTAGGAATATTAATTTTCGTCTTAAGAAGTAAATTCCTCTCTTCCATCGACATTTGCCTTCAAGTTTGTATAACTTCTCCATTGACCTCATAAGTCAATGTAATAAATTACTTCATGTACTCTGCATTAAATTAATTAGTCAATTTCTTATACAGTTTATTGAATAATATATGTTAAAGCAGAATGCAAGCTAACTTATTGGGTTAGGATTATATAATATACAATAAATATACAATAATTGACTACAATTATTGTATAGACAGATATGAGACATGTAAACTAAAATAAAGGTCCATAACATATTTCTGATCAAGAAATTGTCTAAGGACTCTTTGCTGGGATGGGACCATAGTAAGATCATTTTTTAAAAATTCTTTTTTCTTGTTGACAAATAAACTTTCAAAAAACACAAATTCTCTGAATTATAAAATTTTAGAATGGTATTAATCTATCCACATATATTCAGAGATCCTTTTGTGAAATATCATGAAAACTTTTTTAATTACATTTTGTGATCATTATTAAATAAAAGCTTCAATTTAAGCAACAAAAAATTTAACTGTTATAGATTGTTTCAAAGTTATAAATTCACAAAATCTTGTGACAGTAAAACAAAATTAAAGGGATAATCTGGCAAATACAGAATACTGAGATATTTTACATGCATTCATCTAGAAGATATACTATTATATAATAAAAATTCTTAAAAATTGAATGTTTACAAATTTTTAAAGTGAATGACATAAATATTCTTAATATTTGCACAAATGTCAACGAAATAACGGGCTATAAAATTTTAAATTGTGATGCAATCGCAATTATTCTAGTGCATTCCCCATAGAATGATATGTAAAATCTACTTGTAAAATTTGGACATTGTAGTACAGAAAGAATTTAAAAAATCATTCACAGTTATGGTAATATTACTTTTAAGAAATAGTATATTTTTTAATAAAGTTACGGAGCAATCATCTGAAAAGCACAGCAGTGAGAAAATAATTTTTTGCACATATAAAAAAATCGAAATAAAAAAAATCAAAATTTTCTTATTTCTGCATAATTAATTCAATTAACTATATACTAAAAATTATTTCAAAATTAAAGGATTTTTATTGTTGATATTGCGAGTTTTACGCAGTTTACTGAGCATTCAGAATAATATAATTGAGTCTATACCAAATAAGTATGGATTTATCATTATGAAAAGTACAATCATATTGTACTTCTCAATTTGAGATAAAATTTATCCTTAAAACAGAAGAATATTAGATTATGTAGAAGAGGAGCATCTCAATGTATATTAAGAATTACGGGATTTTTTTCTCTTCCTTTTTTACCTTATCTTATGTGCAATATACAAAGAAGATATTGCATCATAAAAAAAAAATGAAATTCAATATTTTGACAAATCTTTATTTTTGAAATCTTCTTGAGTTTTTAAACATATTAATGGAATTATAGTTATATGCCTGTAAAGTTTAGTTTAGTGCCTTTACTCTAAATTTGTAAATTTCTATCAAATTTTGGATAAGATCCATTCCAAGAAAATTTATATGTTCAACTCTCCATATCTAAGTTAACAAACTGACTAAAACCGAAAAGAGCGATGGAAATTAAATTTGGAAAACACATTTAATACCAAAGTGTAAATACATATCAAGTTTGGAACTAAATTCTTAGTGTGAATTATTGTCTTTCAGCCCATACTTTCAGAAGTATGTAGATGAGATAGATTAAATTTGCAAGGATTTAAATATATTAAATATGGCAAACAATTTTATGTCTATAATTGTTTTTCTGTGTATTCTCACATTTTTTGTATTAAACATACCAGATAGTCATCTCAATAGATTGCAATGTATTTAGAACAAATTTTTGCAACCATTGTGCACCAATAAACTGAAGTTAATCTTGCATGCATGTCTCGTATTTTATATTCAAAACAGCTTCCTAAACTTCTGTATTTAGGATTGTTCAATGCCAGATGTAACAGAATATACTGATGTAAGGAATTTCGTATAATTCTAACTAAAGGTAAGATTTTTGTTCAATTAATTACATACCTGTGCCAGTTGTTCCGTCACTACCTGTGGCTACAGTATCTACAGATCTAGCCGTTTCACCACTACCCGTTGTACCAGTTCTAGTTGATCCACCACTAGACGTGGTGCCTCCTGTGCCGGTGGTTCCTGTTCCTCCAGATCCCGATGTTCCACCTGTACCCGTGGTCCCAGTTCCAACACTTGATGTTGTACCTCCACTACCTGCAGTTCCAGTACCAGCTGTGGCACCACTAGAAGTTGTGCCACCGCTACCAGTGCTTCCAGTACCCGCCGTTCCACCACTGGGTGTCGTGCCACCTGTAGGAGAAGGAGTCAACTTTCGTGAAAAATCTCAAAGTTTGCCTTTCGTGTGGATATTAATTTTGATTTTCTGAACGAAATTGTATTTTTATTGATATGGATTTGGAACCGTATTAACTCCCCTTTGAATGTTGTAATTAGCCTACTTCAAGAAAGAAAGTAAGTCTGCATCATGCATTTGATGCGAGCTGATTTTGCATAAAATTCGTTGCTGAAAAGTTGCCTCGAATTTTCTGCGAACATTTGGAATTCGCCTTAGTGAAATTAAAATCATTTTGCTAATGGAAATGCAATATATTTAACTTACCGCTTGGCGCTCCTTGTGACACAGGGATGCCTGTAATTCCAATATCAGCAGTTCCCGATGTGCCACCATTTGGTGTCGAGCCTCCTGATGAAATATAAAATGAACTCTTTCAGGATCATATGTAAATTATTGACAAGTGAAAAAACGGCTCTTTAGATCCAAAACCTCGAAATGATATTCTTCACTTTTGACTAATTTTTATGCGATTGGAACTAAGCATAGAAAACAATTAGATATTAAAATTGATCCTGCAGGCATTATGTTAATAACATACCAATCGGATACATAATTAATACTCTAATAGATATTAACTTAGAAAAACGGGAGAAAGAGATCGGAAAAATGGCCAGAAATTTAGTTATCCAGTTTCATCATATAACTGTATACCTGAGATTTCTATAACTGATGCCTATCCTGTGATATCCTTCAGAAAGTGAAAATTATTTTTAGGGGATTTTATGTTTGAATCTATGAGAAATACTACCAAAATCTGTATTGTCTCATGTCTCCTTTCCCCCTTAAAATATGTATCAAAAAATACAGTAAGAACATAATGTTGCTTCCAAATAATGAATGTTGTGCAAAGAGCTGTACTTCGTGTTCGAGCAGTGTGTTTTATTTTCGAAACCACGTATTTTGAATTTCTGTTGTAAGGAGTTAATTATAACTAAGGTAATGAGATAACTTCATACAGGTGTGTGTTTCAAACGTTTTACGATTCAATTAAAAAGGAGTTTATTCAATCCATTACATACCCGTGCCAGTTATTCCTCCACTCAGTGCGGTTCCAGCGTCTGTAGATTCCGCCGTTCCTCTACTACCCGTTGTACCAGTTCCAGTAGATCCACCACTAGACGTGGGGCCTCCAGTGCCAGTAGTTCCTGTTCCTCCAGATCCCGATGTTCCACCTGTACCCGTGGTTCCAGTTCCACCACTCGATGTTGTACCTCCACTACCTACAGTTCCAGTACCAGCTGTGGCACCACTAGAAGTTGTGCCACCGCTACCGGTGCTTCTCGTAGCCGCCGTTCCACCATTGGGTGTCGTGCCACCTGTAGGAGAAGGAGTCAACTTTCGTGAATAATCTCAAAGTTTGCCTTTCAAATGGATTTTAATTTCGATTTACTGAATATTTTTATTCAAATGGATTTAAAACCGTATGGACTTCTTTTTTAATGTTGCAATTAGCGTACCTCAATAAAGAAAGTACGTTTTCATCATGCATTTGATGCGAACTGATTTCGCATAAAATTCGTTGCTGAAAAATGAGTCAACTCTCGTGCATATAGTCATGATTGCATGTCGATTTTAATTTAAATTAGAATCACCTTTTGAAATATTTTTTTTCATATAAATTTATAAAACCTTGATATTTTTCTAGAACTATTAGTGAAAGCTGATGTTACTGCACTGAATATTGTACCTGCAATATTTGTAGTTCCAGTACCAGTAGTAGCACTACTTGAAGCTGTGGCTGAACTACCAATAGATCCTGTTCCTGAGGATGCTGCCGTTCCACCAGCTGGTGTTGTGCCATCTGTAACACGAGACTCATGTTTATAAATGATCTTAAGTGATTTTTGTATAAATTTGATAAACTTTCATATTTTAAGATATTTGTAGAAGGATTCTTCATTTTGTTGGAAGATGTTTCTTCTCTTAGTGATGATTCTATAAATGATCGAGGGAGGTTTCAGCGAGGGGCGAGTGGGGTTTAGGATAATTCCTTTTCCTGAAAATAGGCTTGGCCTCATGATGTAAAGGGATTTAAACAGAATCTCTGGATACATCTCTAACATGGTAAAGTATGCTGAAATAGCAGTGTATAAAACTCACAAAATATCTATTCAACTGACCTTTCAGAGCTCCTTTTGACATACGAGATCCCGTACTTCCGGTATCAACAGTTCTTTTTTTCCCGCCTCTTCGTTTCCTTCTTCCTAATCAAGCCGGAAATGCATATTTTTAATGAAATGTGAAAATAATTTATTATTGGAATGGTGAACACGATGTTAGATTGTAATTTTGATCAGAGCATTTTCATTATTTTTGCGCTTTACCTAATAAACATGATATATTTGTCGATTCAAAGTATTTGTTAAAAATTTAACTGTCACTTAAATTTAAACTCTTCTTTGAGAAAGTTTAGTGCACTTGTTTAGTATTAAACTATAGATATTTAGTAAATTTGGAACCAAATTTGTTGACCAATCTGAAAATGTTTACTGACTTATATGTAAATGCAATAACTTATAACACAGAAATTCAGTATGTGATTCGTGCGATTACAGTCGTAGTTCCATACCAAAAGTTTGGTTCCACTTGTTCAAAAAAAAATTGCTTCTGAAATGCATATTCTCACGCTCTGTATGTATTTTATATATTCATGCTAAAGATCTGCGTTTCATATAATTATTCGCCAATGCTTTGAGCGATATTGATTACCTTAGAGTTGATTTCCCAAGAACGACAATCTTATGCGGAGGAAGGTGATAAGACATATATTATAGAGTACTTCAAGAAAGTTTCGTGGAGACCATGTTCATTTGTTGAACCTATGACAGTCAGTGTACGGACATGATAAATATATATAAGAAAGAGGTCATTAAGCAAATAGCACATATTAATACAATTAATATGAATACCCCTCGTTAGTTTTCTTGTGTTTTCTAACAAACTGATGTGATTGTTACATCTTAATTTAAATTTAAAAAATCATTGTAACAGCGTATGTATGCCCCACATTTCCTCCTTAACAGCTGGCCGTCAACCAAATGTTTTACAATTTTCTTTTCATTCCAGCCTAATAAAGCTGAAATTAAAAGAATGCTGTCATCTTTTAAAAACACAAAAGTTAATTAAGTATTAAATTAATTACAAATTAATCAAAATTTTGCTTCTACTGTAATTTTGGAAAAAATAATTGTGCATTTTTAGAATCGAATATTTAAAGACCTTCTTAAAATTCAAAATTTAACCATATAAAAGATAGTATTTTATTTCTGAAAGACATTTTTTGAATTGATAATAATTATTTTTAAAAATTAAACGTATTATAATTAACGTTAACTTTGAATTAGTCTATCACTTTTCTTTTAATTTCTTATCTTAATACAAATCTACAGAATTATTGTTTTGTTACAAAGCAGAAATTAACATTGCTTAAAAGTAAATCTTAAGTCAATCATTGAAAGGGAGGAAAAAAATTCTTTGTCAACAAAGGAAACAAATGCTCAGCAGTTGTTTCAGACTACGAAAATTCAAATAATATATTTGCTTTGTTCCGGCAGAAATTTAAAAGAGAATTTTATCAAAAAAAAATCTTACCTAATCAAGTAATTTTCAAAAATTTTTTTTTGATACCATTAACTCATTTTAGTGCTTTCTTTAGTGTTTTTCATTTAATCGTTATTAATTTGTTTAAAAATTTAACTCAAACGACTTTCTGAAATATGATTATTTTTTTTAAAAGCAGACCTATAAGTAATCTTTCGTAGGGCAGCATTAAGACTATGAACTACTTTACCACTACCTTAAAATTTCCTCTTTATTTCGTTAGATATACCTGATAGCAGATTCTTTGTGTCATAATGTTTCTACAAATTAAGATTTCATTCTAAAATATTAACATCAAGGAATTTTTTTTTAATCCCAAGAAAATTCAGGTATATCAACTAGTATATAAATAAACAATAGATGGATTATTAGAAAAAAAAAGTGTTAAAAAACCATTTTATATTTTCTATTTTTATGTACAACACTGTAATTTTCAGTTTGTGTGCTATTTATATTTTACACAAACTGGAAACAAAATTTAGATTCATAGTTCTATTTTTTATTCAACATCTCATATTGTCGCAAAAAAATGGCAGCTTATAATTTTGTTTGTACTTTATTGTATTTGGCAACTAAATTCGATTGATGTCAGAAGTTTTGATGAATAAGAATAATGGTGTTTGTTATTGCTTTAAAGAAGAAACAATTTTTACTTTGAAAGAATATTTAATCGCAGGATTTATATCAATTCTAATTTTAATTGAGATTGAAATTACGTTCGTTTTTTTATAACGCATTAACGCTATATTATCTTATAAATTAATCATGTTTCGATAAAAATTGTTTTGGTTTCTGTTGAATTAATCGTATTGGCAACTTTCCAAAATAAGTTTAATATTACTTTTCATTGCTGCATTTTATTCTTTTATGTTTTTATTTTTATTCTTTTTTGTATAGAATCGTTTGCGTGAAATGAATTCAAAGGAATGATTTTTCGCCTGACTACGTGTTTTTTGAGCATAAGCAGATAATAAAAATAAATCTCTCATGTGATTCATATCTACCAATTTTCTGTACATATCAATTGTGAATAGGCCAGATCATATTTTCTATTTATTACAAGCATCATTGAAAACTTTTAAGCAGAACTTATCAAAGTTATGGATTTTAAAATTGGGAATATTTTATCTTTGTTTAACGTTATGAAATCTTTTAAATATCATGATGGATGTTGTGTTATATTGCTACTCTCAGGTAAGATTTTTTTTTTTTTTTTGCAATTGTGTTATAATTGCTTAGAATTGTTAGAATGTTTGTTGTATGAATATTTGAAGTACCTTGAAGATTTATTTAGTGCTAATTCTCGAATCTAGGAAAACGAGCCATTGCAGTGGTTCTCATGATACAACGCAGGGAATATTTCGGAATTATTTGCAAACATTTTAAAAGATGATTAAATTTGTTGTCCTAATATTATGTTTATCCCTGACTTTTATAATAGGCAATCAGTTTTCTAAACACAAATAAATTATCTTGCGAAGATAATAAAGCTTTCTACTCTAATTTTGAATGATAATTTGTAATATTTATTAATTTGTGATATGTATAATAGTTTTGTAATAATTTTATGCGTAATAATTTTCAGTAAAAATGTATGTTAATTATTTGCTTATTTTAATGAATAATATATATAAATATAAAAATAATGAAAGTGATATTTTATATTAAGTATAAAACTTATTAAATTTTAAATTAACTTCGATGATCTAGAGCTTTGTTAATAAGGTGTATTTTTTAGTTTTATATCTATCGTATTACTAACAGTATATTATATCAAAAACGACAATCAGTATTGCTTTAACGCAAATATGTAAAAAAAATTGGGAATATATATACTTACCAGAATATATAACCATTTTTTAAAAATTAATAACTATAGTTGAATTATTCAAAATGTTATAAATAATATCAAAATAGGCAACTGGTTTGTCATATTAAAACCTTGATCAATGAAATTTTAAAACTTTCTGGCTGAGAGCTTTCATCTTCATTAATCCTAATTGAGATATGAATTATTTTCATTGCTCTATTGATATAAAGGGCGTTTGTTTTATTGAAAGATTTTTTTAAATACTTTTGCTTTTTGAATTAATACCTTTATTTAAATGAAGATATAAACTAAACATTCATTAATTCTATGAGCCTGTCAAACATTTCATTGGACTTATAAAGGGCTTATGAAAAGCAGTTACTATTTCAGCCAAAAATAATTCAAAAATCAATCGAGAAATTCTTAATCAGTGTTATAGATTAATATTCTCTGCATTTAATGGAAAGACGAATAATTGCAAACAGTTATTAATTTCTTCAAACATGTTTAGTATGCATTAGGAATTTCTTTTTTTTTACTTCGTGATAGTTGATTCAATTTTCGGCATTTGTTTAGAAATTTCAAGGCTGTTCATTAGTATATTTGTAAAAAATCTATTTGTATTTTATTTTCATAATATTTGCTATTCTTAGTTATTTTGCGATATAGTCTAAATTCTCGAAAACGACAAGGCCACTATACAGTTGCTTTAATATAGAATACTTCATTGTATTTGTTTCACGATTGAAAGAAATGAGAAAATATTAATTGAAATAATAAAGAAACTAATTTCCATAGAATTTTTCTTAATGGATTTTCTCAATCTAAATGGCAAACATTACTCTGAATATTAATATAAGTTACCATGTTATCTCTTTACAATGTTGATATTTGATTTTCAGGTAACAATAATCTCTTTTTTGCTGGGCAAGATGTTTATTTTATCACAGCCACCTTTGGTGACCAGCTGGTTCGCCAATCGTACTCTGTTTAAAATTATCAGTTAAATAATTTATGTAACGTCATTGTCAATTCAATACTTTATTTTACTTGTCTTTTGATCGCTACTTCCTCAAATTTTTTTTGTGGAAGTAGCGATTTTTGTTTGGCTTATAATTCACTCATCCATTGATGAAAGTCTTAAACCCATGCACTATGCACTAAATCCCCTATAATCCTAATTATCTGATCAGCTTTTGCAAAATTTCAACTTTAAATTAAAGTGGAAATTATTAAACTGTAAATTGACACAAAAACCTTTTTTTACCGTAAGCAAGCAATTTTTTAAATATAAGTAAAAGAAAATCATAATGTGTACTACTGAATAATTACAATAAATTTATGTAACATTTCAAGGATATTCAACAAAAAATATTTCGATTCATCATAAAATTCATTATTTAGTTTTACTTTCAAAAAGATTTAAATTATTCGTATAATATTTTTTTGTTTTGGTCTGTAAACATAATTAAAAAAAACTATAAATCTAAATTTTATACACATTTTAGTTTTAAGGAATCATATTCTACGAAATATTCCTGGCACTTCAACTTTCAAATAAATAAATGAAGTTTTCTATCTTCTGCTTTCAAATTTGATCGACTTATGAATCTTTGAATAGAAATATTTGGAACATTCAACATTTTCATTCTCAGGCCAGTCAGTCTTGAGAAATCCTGAACGCTGATTGGGGTATCGTCTTTGAAATGGTCGATGAAGGTGTTTAAAAATTACCCGTTTTTATTGAATAGTGATCTTTAAATATTCATATATCAATCAATTTTAGAGACTGAGTTGATTAAAGTTTATCTCTTTTTATTTAAAAGCTAAACATTCTTCATTTTTTAAAGCATTTATAGACTCATGTTACTTATTATTTAGTTATTTACTTCATTTAGACCATTTTTATAGATGCATTTCTATTATTAAAGTTTTACAAATTAGCCGTAGAACCTTGAATTGAATGTTATTATGATTATTATATATTGAATATTATTATATGTTAAATCATGTTTGCCTGAAATAAAGCTAATTTATTTAATTAATACTTTTGCAAAAGTAAAAGTTTTTTTCTAGATATTTACTTTTTAGAAAAAAAAACCCCTATTTCATATTTATATCATTTCATGCAGACACGTGCTGAGAATTACGTTTCTGTATATTTAATTTGCAATAATTATTTATTTTTAATTTCAATTTTTTTTTCAATCTGATGGCAACAGATTAATAAAAGATGATTTTTCCCCCTTGTAACGTGCGCGTGCAGCTTAAATTTTATTGTTTTGTCCGAAATATATTGTTGAAAAATACAGTTAAAATATTTCTTTAAAAATTCGTAAGAAATAGAACATTAAGCTATATGATAAACTCTGATACCATTAGAAAACAAATTTTTTAATCTCTTATTTGATGTAAAAATCATCTTTGTGCGATAATATTTTCGCAAGTTATAGCGGAAAGACGTCGAAAATTCGCTTAATTTTTAATTAATTCAAATTCTAATTAAAAATTCGAAAAAAGGGATTCTTAGTGCACATTCCCGACCTCCAAGATATACGTGTACAAAATTTGATTGCTGTAGATCCAATGGTCTGGCTTGTAGAGCACCAACACACACACACACTTGAATGCATATCCTGTATAAATTCAATCAGGTTTATCGTAAACTAGCCGCCTTTGGCGACCAGCTGGTTCGCCATGAGTAATGGGTTCTAAAATTTTCAATTAAATCACATATTCATTAGCCTTGAAGTAACTCCGGGCATTGATTGGCCTGAAATTAATATTTTCTTTGAGATGATGGACGGAAAGTCTAAAAGAAAGCGTTTTCCAAATAATATTCTTTAATTTTATAAATCAGTCAGTTTTAATGATTGATTTAGTAGACTGATTGATGTAGCAACTTTTATTTAAAATATTAATAAAAATATTTCGTAAAATATGGCTCACAGAGCAAAGTATGAAGAAATCTAAAATTCATTATTCATAAATGCATTGTTTAACTCAAACTTCATAAAATGTAATTATTTACTTCATTTAGATCAAATTAATAGTATTAAACAATATGTATGCCTATTAATAATATTTTACAAATTGCCCATTTGAAAGGAATTTGAATGCATATCCTGTATAAATTCAATCCTGTATAAATAAAGATAATTAATTCAATTAATGATTTAAATATTGCAAAAGATCATAGAATCCTTTGCCTTGCATTTTTAAAAGTAAATATCACATTTTATATTTATTTTATTTTATCTAGTCACGTGCTAAAAGTCGCATTTCTTCCGATTTAATTTGCGATGATAGTTTTTTTATTTTTTCAATTTGACGTGCTCTTGCAGATTTTGTAGAAACCTTAGCTTTGCATTTATTTTTTTAGAAACTATCACATTTTATAATGAAAAAAAAATATTGAATTAATGATACAGATATTGCAAACGATAATAAAAATATCCCATTAAGTCGGATTCCAATGCATATCCTGTCTAAATTCGATCAGGTTTACCGTAAAGAAGATTTATTGAATTAATTATTTAGATATTGCAAACGATCATACAATCCTTTGCTTTGCATTTATTTTTTTAGAAAATATCATATTTTATATTTCTTTTATTTTATCCAGTCACGTGTTAAAAGTTGCATTTCTTTAGATTTATTTTGCGATGATAGTTTTTTTATTCGAACTTCCGGCATTCTTTTATTTTATCCCGTCACGTGATAAAAACATGGTTAAAATAATTCTTTAAAAATTCGTTAAAAATAGAAGCTTACGTTATAAATTAAAACAACTGATATCGTCTGAAAGCTAATTTTTTAATCTTTAAATTGATATAAAAATCATGTTTGTGCAATTATATTTTCGGAAGTTATAACGGAAAAACGTTGAAATTTCGCTTACATTTTAATTAATTCAAATTCTAATTAAAAATTCGAAAAAAGGGCTCCAAGGTGCACATTCCCGATCTCCAAGGTATACATGTACCAAATTTGGTAACTGTAGGTCCAACGGTCTGGCCTGTAGAGCGCCAACACACACACACACACACATTGAGCTTTATTATAAGTATAGATAAAGAAGATTTATCAAATTAATAATAATGATACTGCAGACGATCATAGAATCCTTTCTTTGCCTTGCATTTATTTTTTTAGAAAATATCACATTTTATATTTATCTCATTTTATCCAGTCACGCGCTGAAAATTACATTTTTTTAGATTTAATTTCCAATAACAGTTGATTTTTTTAAAAAAAATATGAACTTTCGTAATATGATGGCAACATGCTGATAAAACATAATTTTTTCTCCTTAACGTGCTCGTGTAAATAAAATTTTACTGTTTTATCCGAAATATATTGTTGAAAAATATGGTTTAAATATTTCTTTAAAAATTCGTTAAAAATAGAAGCCTTAAGTTATATGTTAAAACACTGATACCATTAGAAAGCTAATTTTTTTTATCTTTAACTTTATGTAAAAATCATGTTTGTGCAATAAAATGCCAAAAAAAGTCGAAATTTCGCTTAATTTTTAATTCAAATTCTAATTAAAAATTCAAAAAAGGGTTCCGAGGTGAACATTCCCGACCACCAAGATATACATGCACCAAATTTGGTAGCTGAAGGTCCAACAATCTGGCCTGTACGCGCCAACACACACGCACACATTGAGCTTTATTATAAATATAGATTAATTTTGATGAAAAAAATCTAATTTATTACAATATATTTTTAGTTACTTTAACTCTCTAAAAAGAAAATAAGATTTTATATGATTTTTTTGTTTTGTAAATATATTATAACTTACGTTTTGTGCATATCTT
Source organism: Argiope trifasciata (assembly GCA_026543055.1). NCBI lineage: Eukaryota > Metazoa > Arthropoda > Arachnida > Araneae > Araneidae > Argiope > Argiope trifasciata. The sequence goes on along the minus strand of JAPMOQ010016065.1, from coordinate 16,952 downwards.
AGACCATTTTGAATGTGCAGCAATACATGAAACGTAATGGTAATATATTATACAATTACACAGATGGCGTGTGTTAAGAAGAGCGAGGAATTATTTGATTCATATATTGTGTGAATGCAAAATAGCGTCCCTCTACAATTATAAATGTTAGATGTATTTAAGTAACTATGCATTAAATAAATAAAAATATTTTGTTACAAATTGCTGAAGGAAATGAAATGACTGTTAATTGAAAAGATTTTTTTGTGTGCTTCTTAATATATCGATACATTAAACAACTGTTATTTTTAAGAAATCTAGATAGTGCTTGAGACAATAGCTAATATATTGGATTTGAAATGTGGTAAGAAATGGAGTTTTGGCTTACCTCTGATAAATTGTCCTTTTTTCATTCGGGTCAAGCTCATTGTAAATTTAAGCATTGCCATTTTTGAAACTTTTTATTAGCGAATTTTATCTCCATCAGTATAGCTCTTTTCGTGGTTATCTTTTGTTACAAGATCATCAGATTCATATTTTGTTACTTTTTAAAATTTAATCCTTGATTCTATATTTTTCGGCCATGAAAATCCTTCATTGACAATTTGTTAGATATCAATACTCATTTTCTGCTTCTTAGATACCCCCTCTATCATAGAGTAAAATGTACCGTTATGTAAACTTAGTTTGAAAGCTTGATAAAAAAAAAAGCTTAGTTTGTAGTTTAACAACGTTATGTGATGTAATGCTGAGCATGCGCTAGCTGCTAATTGTTTTGACATGCATTTTATATCGTTCCTAATTTTTCATCCTGTTCGTAGATAATCATTTACTTGCAATCACAGTTTTTTAAAAATAAAAATATGAAACCACAGTTTAAGCACTTGTGCGCTTTTGTTAATGTTGAAGTTCAGACATTATTTGTTCTTGGTACCTAATTTTTTTAGTTGATTTTTTGATGAATTTGTTATTTAATGATTTTTTATACGTTCTAAAATCCTGCCTTCCAATGTTTTCAATCTGAAAACCACTTTTTTCATATTTTAGATCTTTTAAAATTTTAATGCTTCCATATACAATGTTATATAATTTCTTTTTTACTATTTTTTTACTTTGAGTTTATTAATAATGATTTTAGATAAAATAGTTACAAACGGAGCTTTGAACATAGCGGCTAGAAACTGATAAATAAATTTAAAGAAAATGTTATGTGATATTTCCGATCTAATTAATTTTCATTCGTGCTTAATTTTATTCTCAAACCGTTAAATCATTTATATTATACATAAAAAATCATAGCACAGCTTCTAGATGGAAAATAGAAGTTCGGATTTCGTATATTTTAACGGTGCAAATGAAGAGGAAGATGATATTTTTAAATCCGTTCCACATTGCAAATGGTGGTGTGCGGTTATACTATAGATGTAAGAATCATTATATGATAAGAAATTATTTGCCGGGATGACTAAGTAGGTGTTGATATTGCGCAGAAACAGTAGTAGAAACCAAAACTTTTTAAAGAAAAATTTTAATTTTTTTACTGAAATTATTTTTGAGGAATATTCTGCTGGTCGTTTAACCAAAAAACATCGGTAGCATTACCATGTTAAAATGTTAATTACAACAGAAATAGTTTCTACTATTGGAAAGTCGGTAAAAAAGATGGAAAATAATACAATTAATTTTTTTTCCATTATCTTTTATGAATTAATATATTCTGTTTGACGGTGAATCATACAAAAGTCGGTTTCTATTAGACTCATATTGTTTCACGTGCTTTTCAATGCTTCTCGAAACTTATTGGTAGATTCAAACTGTTTTTCACTAACATATATTGGACGAACAAGCATGGTCCACTATGTTATCTTTTGCGCTTTTAGAAGGCCGTAGTAATATCCTTTAATTATTTGTAACGAACTAATTTTTAATTCCGGTATGAATGAAGGTTACGTCATGTTGCAACAACCTCTCTTCTCATTCGGAACCAAAAGAAAAAGCTCTCAAAATTTGACACTGAAATATAGTATCATGGTTTTATCTATCCTGTTGAGAGACCAGACTTGTTCTTCCTCCATATTCATCTGCTAAGAAGGCCTTTCGACTTCCTAACATCATTTAATGTGTTGGATAAAATCTTTCATTATCCTTCAGATAATTCCAATTGAATTGATAACATTATGGACCGGATAAGTTGAATTTCTTCTAATATGAAAATACCACAAACGTCTATTCTGCAGTCCAAGATATATGTTTTTTAGACCAAGATAAACAATTATCAATATGTGTTTGATTCTATTTATCTTGTGAGAATACGATGTTGTTTTCGCTTGAGACGTTTGGAGAATCAGAATGTGAATGTGAAGACACCGAATTGGTGAAGCTTCAAAATGAGAAGGCACCAAATTGTTGAAGCCTCGAAATGCGTAGGCAACAAATTGGCAATTCATCCCTTTTCTATTTTTATGTCGAATTTCACAATATGACTTTTGAATTATCTATCATCTGCTGTTTCAGTTTTAATTAGAAGTCAGCTTTCACAGTATAACTTTTGAATTATCTATCGTCTGCTGTTGTAGTTTTTCCCTTGTAAATTATAGAGTTATTGCCTAATTGTTTTTTTACAGAAATAAACCAAACAAGTTAAAATATTGTTTGTTTCATCGATAAAGTTTGTTGGTTCAGAGATAATTTAAAATAAATAAAATGAAATATGGAAAAGAACATAGAAGGTTGTCACATTTGGTGATTTATCGCCAACTAAAGTGAAGTTCAGAGAATGAATACCAAATTATTCATTCTCTGAATTCTTACGAATAATCTTAACTAATTTATGTCATTAACTAGTTAAACCGGTTTGAAACAATCACGGGAATATCCGATCATGCATACATCGATATTTAGAGAAATGAAGGATTTTTGCCATTTCAAAATCGGACGAGCTCCGAAGCTATGTTTGCCAACTAGAAACATTGAAAACGAAAGTTGAAAAAAGTTATCATTATATATATATATATATATATATATATATATATATATATACAGTGAGAGAGGGAGGAGAAATAGAGAAGTACCGTGATTGTTTCAAACCGGTTCCAACTGGTTTAATGACAAATTAATTAAAACAAATAATAGTTTACAATAATAATGCTCTCACATGAGAACTTGAAATTTACGATAGCAGATTTCATTTCAAAAAATATTGTTGCCGCGTTTTCCAAATAAATTTTGGATCTTTTTATGTAACTGTAATTTGATTATGAGTCAATATTTCTGGATTTCGAGTCTTGGTAACACTTTCATGGCAGTTTTTAAAGTGGTACGCAAGTTCTCTTTTGTTGTAAGATGTTAAATTTTTAGGCATACCCACCTATTTTCTTTTTCTATTTTAATCTATATTTCTGATGAAGTTAGAAATTATATTGAGACTGATGAAAACTCAAGAAAGAAAATCATGAAACTCATTTAAGGGTAATTATCTAGGAATTGTGGAAAAAAGTAACGAAATTTTTAACAAAATGAGCTTTTATTGAGAAAATTAATTAAAAATTTCTCATTATTCCTTTATTCGATCACAATCAATCGAATAAAAAGTTTTAGTAAATATGCTTTTAGTAATTTTATGCTGTGGAAATATATACTAGTTTTTTAACTAACATTAGTGGCAGGTATTTTATTTTTACATGAAATGCAAGAAACTTTGTTAAACAAAGCTTGCAGAAGAATCTGATAGTCAGAACAAAAATTTAAAACATAATTTTCCATAAAACATTCTTTTTCTACATTTTTTATGCAGCGTTTAACTGAGTGAAAACATCCTTTGCATATAACTTCGGATATCAAATTTGACTTTGCTATTCTTTTAATATTTTGTCATACCTACACGAAACTTTTTGTAAGCTTGCTGTGCTATTCTTCATTTGTCTAAACAAAAAAAGTAAAAATTAGTTGGTTTTTTGCATATTTATTTTTTAGTTTAATCGAAATTTGCATTTTTAATCAAAACAAGGCTTGCTGAATGTTAGTCTTAGAACCAAATATGGAGCAACTATATGCGTTTGACTTCTGCGAAGTATAGAGATATATAGAAGGAAAAATTGTTTCCATTTATACATCATATTCCCAAATACCAATCTAATAGTTCAAAGATTCCAGTCAATCAGTGATTTTTCGAGAGCCTCATGCTTTTAATATCATTTGACAGTGACTTTTCACATAGCAACATATCATTATGTCTTATTTATAATTATATTTAATGATTGATAAATCCTTTATATTTCCATAAAATTATTCAGTCTTATTTTCAAGGCGTACAGTCTATTTCTCTGTGGATTCTAAATTGATTTAGCATGTATTAAAGTTTTATCTAGTAAATAATAAAAACAGCTGGATCAAAACATTAAAAAGTAAGATTCAAAAGAATACAAAAAATAGTTTCTTACCAACCTGTTTTTCCTGTTGATAAAGATTTCGGACTGGAGCTTTGAGCTGGGGCAGCAGCTGGGCCATTGGATGATGTATTACCTGGAGTATTTTTTATTTGTTATTAAAATATATACTAAAGTAAATGCACTATAATTACTCATATTAGTAACAGCAAAAAAGTAAAGAATTGTATTTAGTACATTTTATGTTGTGGCTAACTTATTCATTTATTGTTGCTTTTGTTGTAATTTCAATTTATTACAAATACTTTATTCCAGGCAGTTAGATTATTTGATACAATTTTGTGGTGTTATACAAACGTTTAGAAATAGCAGTGGAGTAAATTCAGGTTTGAAACAATAACAATCAAGCATTTATTTATTTGATGTTAAGATTTATTGCGTATCTTACAGATAAAACGCAAAACAATGTGTTGTTACTTATGAATTGTGCGAACTAATTTCCTCAAGCCCCATTAAAACTGCCGAATTAACAATTTCTTGAGTCTCATTTCTCTAATGAGTTTCCAAATTATATTAACGTTTAAAGTTCTTTTTTGCCATATACTTCCGTCTTTCATGTAGAGCATATGACTAAATAAAGAACCAATCAAGTATATGATCACGTGAGGGAGCCTAAGGTGTCTCATCTCCATACCATTACTCTATCTGTTATAGGTGGTGGTTAAGAACCTTAAGTGCAAGCACTTCGTAACAGTCCCCTCGAATGCCTGTTAACCGAATAATTTCATTCTTATATTGTGGTTGGCTTTGTGCATTGTAGACATCTTAAAGACGTCTTTCGCACACGTGATGAAGTTCAATGTGATATAAGTTGTATAATAAAACTATTTGAAATAATTTTGCTTGATAAATGTACGGACTGGTGCATCAATGAATAATGGTGTTTTATTCAACATGAAATCACGGCTACAATGTAGTAAAACACAACAGGGATATATGGAAGAATAGCTGCAGCAAAAACAGAACAAACTGCTTAGCAATCATAACCACTTGAAACTCGAACTCGCTAGGTATCTGCACTCTAAAAATAGATTTTGTATAACTATTCATTTGAGCTCAACTCTTCTCTCGACCTCTTACTTCTAACTTCTGCTGCACCCCTGCTTTTCATAGGCACCCTGATATGTATGAAATGTACTGAAGAAAACGATGGGCATCGTTTCCTATTCGAGCTATCTCCAAGATTCTCAAATATTCGAATCCTTCATTGTTCTCACCGAATCGCAAAATGATCGCTAAGTTAGTGGCATTAGAAGACAGAAGATTAGATGACATTAACTCAGCGTCATTTCAATAGCAGATACGATACTTGTAAAGCTTATTTTCTTATCAGCAGATTTACCGCGTAGGGAACTGAATAAATAAATTTGTATTTATACTTTAAATAGCTAAAAGATTAATAATAGATCTTGGAGAATATTTTAAATGTATCTCTAACCATTAGTAAAGTTACGAAAACAAAACTCGTTGAGTTCACCGAGCATAAAAATCATAAAAAGAAGAAATTAAAATATGTATTTCGCTTTTATAATTTGAAACACTTAAATATTCTTCTTTTTCTCTTTCAATGGATTTGGGGGCGCGGTGGCATAGTGATAAGATCTCGGCTTAGGAATCGGTGAGCTCCATGTTCAAGGCCCGATGCCACCGAAGATCCCCTGCGCAAGCCGGTCTGGTGTACGTTAAATTCGTTAGAGCCCAATGTCCTCCCTCTGGCATGGTGGGAATTTGAAGAGAGGGGTGCCAGCTCAGATGTCTTCCCCGTCATTTGACCGTGGTTCAAAATTACGTGGTCCGTCCCAAAATAGCCCTAGTGTTGCTTCAAAACGGGACGTTTTGAAGCAACACTATGGCTATAACTAAATTTAACTAAAAAAAACTCAATAGTTTTACTTGCTAAAGATTATCGTCATTCATAAGTTAACGAGGAGTGTATTTTTCTTTCTTTGAAGTTAAGTTTCATGAAAAATAATGCATATTTAGTTACTATGGGGAGGCTATGAAGTATTTTAGATATAATTAGAATTAAGGTGTATTATTTAATTTAGTCTGTTTAATGGCGACCTTGTACGTGTGACTTAATATAGTTATGACGATTGGCATTCCACAGAATATTCTCCTAATGCAGCGTTGAAAGGACTTATTTTTCTTTTGATGAAATATATTTTATTATTTATAATTTTCATCCGAATTTATTTTTCACTTTTTTTAAATTTTGCACTGTTTATATCGTTTTATTTTATATCCCACAGAGCTATTAAAAATATATATTGGCTTTTTTTATTTTTTAAAGAAAATTACTACAGAATAGTTTTTTCCCCTTCCTTTAATTAAAAGTATATCCAATTAATATTAAGAAAGTGTTGCCGTTTACTTGTATTTCATGGAATGTTTCACATTTCCAATTGAAATCTTTCTAACCGAATTCCATTATGTCTAATTAATTAAATGGATTGATTTGAAAAGTACTTACATTCTGAAATAGGTGTTTATTAACGTCAAAACATTTTATATAATTTTTCATTACCATGTAAACACACACACACATAGAGAGAGAGAGAGAAATTGATAATTTATGTAATTTGTGTTATGTCATCTATGTCATATTGTATAAATCATCTATTAATTATATGTATGCAGTATATTTTGCTGAATAAACTATTAATGTGAAGAATTGAAAATGATAGTTACGTCACGACCATCTGTTAATTGCTCAGATTTATCATTTTTTGTTATTTTATTTACATATTCATTTATATTTGCTTTTTTTGCAGATTTATTTTTATAATTTTTGTTATTTGAGGAATTTTGTTTTATATAAAAAGATATGAACTCTACAGTAAAGGCTCTTTATTCGCGGGGTATATGTTCCATAAATATGCTGCGAACACAGAAACTGTGAATACAGAATGGTAATTTATAGGGGATACATTCCTAAGTGATAAAATAAAAAATAAAAATATAGTAAATTATTATTTCCTGTCTATTCATTTTTCTTATTCATGTTTCCGGTGGATTATTGTATTCAATTGAGTCGTCCATTCTGTATTCGTATAATTTGCCCCAGTCTTTAATCGTTACATTAAAATGGATAAAATAGTCTTTGAGATCTGCCATCTTCGCTTCAGATTCAAATTAATCTTCAGAATGAGGTGAGTAAATTTTCATTTCTTAATCGTTAGTTCTACTTTATTTCTTAGTCATTAATTCTACAAATATACTTTATTCATTGAGTAATAAGGTTGCTCTTTCATTCTGTTTGTTAACATTCTCAAACTCACCGATCGCGGCGAAGGCGGCTTATGTCAAAAGTCCTCGGCGATATCATTTAACAACATACTTTAGGCAAAGTTGTAATAAGATCAATTTTACTTTTTTTTATCAGTCGATTTGACTGCATTCACAAAGGATATTGGGTTGGATACCTATTAGAATACTTTTATTATTATATATGTATTTATTAGATCCGCGAATATAGGAATTGGGTCGCATTTTTTAAATCCGCGAATAGTGAAAACGCGAATGAAGGAAGCGCGAATAAAGAACTTTTATTGTATTCATTCAATCAAATTAAGTATTTTTTTAAATGATAATCTGGCTGTAAAACAAAATTTGAAACCATATTAGTGTAAAAGTTTGAATTCTTTTAAATATTACAACATTTTTTTTTAAAAAATTAATTATTTTTTTATGGTTAAAATTTTGTAACAATGCGAGGTGATTCATATTGGATGGGAAATAGAAGGAAAAACGTAAACAATACTTCATAATTACTCAACAGTAATATCAATATTTAAAATTAAGTCAAAAATAATTTTAAAGAGTCCGTTTTCTTTGTTTCACCCTTATCAGCTATTTCTGCAGTGTTCATATTATTTTTCCTGAAAACAACCACTGGATAAAAAAATGTCTTAAATGTATTACAAACGCATATGGTCTTATAATTCAATGTTTAATTATTGAATTTCCAACATAGAAGAATTAAAATTATTTATAAAAAACAGACTTAATGCACACTCTAAAATTCGGTAAAATGTTTTTTAATTAAAAATTTGGAGACTGAAGCAAAAACCTTAAAAAAAGCTATACAAATTTATTCAAATTTTAATTCCACTCCTTATTTTTTAATTTTTTAGATACAGTTAAAGAATTTTCCTATGATAATTTTTGTCCCAATTTTTATTGTACTGATTTTTGCGCTTTACGAATTTGCTTAATTTTTAGGTATTTGAGAAGAAACTTTACTTTCTGCATTTACATATTTACATTTTTTCTGTTCAGATTTTTACTTTTTTGTCCATATTTTTTATTTAAATATTATAAATTTAAATATATTTATAAAATCATACCTGCTAATTTTTTCAAAACTGTAAAGCCCGAATCAAGGAATCTACCGTGTCCGCCGTAGACGCATGGATATCACAAAGAAATGCCCCTCTCTTTAGTTAAGAATGGCTTATTGAATACCTGAAGCTCCGGTTTTGTTCATTAAAGATGCTCGTTTAGATAATTTTAATGCATAATGAAGTTTTCTGAGATTGCTCAAATGATGTCCAAACATATAGTTGTTTAATATCCATTAGCTAAGTGGAATATTTATATCTATGTATATATATCAACAGTTTAAGAAGACATTCTATCATTGCGCTTTTTAAGTGGGAAAAACTAAGGATTTTTTCTTATATTTGAAATAGGAACTCGGGTGTTTTGGGGTATCTGATTTTGAATGATCTTAAGAATTATAGAATTCAGCATATCTTTATTTATTATTATTATTTTTTAAATTTTTATTTATATGTTTCATAATACATTATCATAAATGTCAGCCAATTTTGTGATCATTTTTTTCAAGCACTCACTGTACTATTCTTTGCGACTGTCAATTTAAAACGAAATTAAATATACAGCTATTAATAAACAATTAAATTTTGAAATATACGGTAGTATCGAACCATACATAAATTCATATTTATTCAATAAAATATATTGTACAGAAATTTTGAATTCTATGACAGCAGAAAAAATATATTTCAAACTGCATCTTTATTTCCATTAAACTTGTAGAATTAAATAATAGCATGTTATATCAAGTGATACCAGAAAAAAAACAAAATACCACTCACTGCAAATAAATTTAGAAATTTCAAAAGCTATTTTGATTTTTCCGTACTGAGGCTGATAAAAGTACGCTCATTTTTAAGCAGAAAAATTGAGGCACATTTACAAACTTAGAAATTAAAAATTGGACTTTAATTAATAAGGGACGAATTTTAAAATGGATGGAATGTAAATAAATAATGCTTAGACATTGATTTATTGATTTTTAAACAAATACATATAAAGACAATTTCTCTTTATATTAGAAAATTATTATTATTTTTTTAAGTTTAACAAGCCTTTTGATTTTTAAGCATATATTCAAAGCTATCGTCGTTAGCTGGCGTTATCACTGGGCCTTTTCCCGAGTCCATCTGGATAAAAGGCGACATTAACCAGCCGTGTATCCGTTTTCCAGCCAATTCAGTTTTATATTTCTGTAATTTGATTAACAATATGAATTTGGAATGCAAATTATTTCAAAGTGTAAAATGTTTTATTTCTTCTGTCTGGTGTATTTTTTTGATAATTCCGATGTATAATCGAACGGTGTATGAATTATAGAGCAAATTATATATTTTATTTTTTAAATATTCTATATAAAATATAAATAAAAAAATTGAAAAAATTGTAAGAGCAGTTAAACATCTGCTTTATATATTTCAAAATTAAACTTCATTTGCAGGGTGATCAAGAAAGGACAAGACGTGTTCGGAGCCCTGTAGCGTGATGTACTAGACTAAATATGACAAATTTGGCCTCTATACAGATTAAAGTCTGCGGTTTTAATTTATGAAGAAAAATTAGTACCAAAAACGCCAGTAGGTGTAATCCTGGCGCTGCAAGCGCATGATGTGTGAAAAAAATACATATCTGCTAATGGAAACTTGTAGCAGTTTACCAATTTGGCACAAAGTCATCACCAACGTGATGCTCCTATAATGGAGCATCACGCGAGGTTTTTGACGGTGGATCGCAACATATAGGCATTTATTCCTCTGGAAATAACATTAGTTGATCTTTTAAAGTAGGAATGTCAGTAACATGTTCATTGAAAATATTACCACGTATCAATTGAAAATATTACCTTGCAGTTGTAAGAGACCTTGCTAATGTATAATTCTAAATTTAATGATGCTATTTCAAAACTTAAATCCAAAAATATGCTAGCTTACAGCTATAAAACAACATCAGTGATTATTATAGAAAAGTGTTATTTAAAAAACATTCAGAAAGTACATTAATATGTCATGACATCTAATATCATGGCTGTTATGACTGAAGACTTTCTGACTTATAAAAAAGCACTTTTTATTTAACATCAGGAAAACGGAACTATCAGCTACATAAATATGGATGGAATTCTAAATCACAATTTTTCTTCGTTGCCAGTTCATTTAACTCAATAACAATTTAATTAATTAGAAAGGGCAACAGGAAGTGGGAAATACAAGATGAGTGGCAACATTCTCCCACCTTTTGTATTGCATGCAAACACTTTAAAGCAATACAAAACACAAGCAAAATTATAACACATTTAGATAAAAAAAAATAAACAATCGTATACATGAGATTATAAAAGTAAAGATTAGACCAGTTCACAAATTCAGTCTTTTTACAGGAATTAATGGACGGCCATATCGAGATTTCTTTCCTTCTTCGAGAACATCAACTGCAGTAGGGCCCGGGTTTTGTGCAGAAAATTCAGTTCCTTGGTGGTCCTTGCTGATATGATCACTAGCACTAAGCTCCAGAGGATAAATTCGTTGAAGCGGTCGTATGATTTCGCAACTTGGCCACACGTTCCACACCGTCCTTCTCAGGAAACAATTCGATCACTTGAGCCAAAGGCCAATTCATTCGGTTTGGGTTCTTTGATTCAACTATGACAGTTTCTCCCGGAGAAATCATCTTTCTTCTTGAAGCTACTTTAGGACTTCTTACTAACTCTCCTAGGTATTCTTTGTAGAAACGTTTGAGTAAATTTGATCGTAGGGTATGAAGGTAACGCACCCCTTTCAATATATGCTGAGAATCAATCAGATCCAAATCAAATGTTTCTCTTTCTTTTATATCTTGGATGAAATGAGCTGGTGTAAGTGGTTTAAGCTCTTTGGGATCGTCTGACATATATGTTAGTGGTCGCCCATTTATTGTAGCCTCACAATCGTAGAGTAAAGTCAACATTTCTTCATATGTTACGCAAGCTTTGCCCAAACATTTTCGGAGAAGTTCTTTAATACTGCGGACCATCCTTTCCCAAAATCCACCGTACCATGGGGCGGAAGGGGGGATAAACATCCATTTTATTTTCATTAAAGAACACTCAGTTTGAATGAAGTCCCAATCCAAAGATTTCAAGGCATTTGCTGCTCCCACAAAGTTCGTACCATTATCTGTGTATAACGTTGAACCTCTTCCTCTTCTAGCCCAGAATCTTCTCAAAGCTTGCATAAACGATTCGGTAGAAAGAGATGAAACTAGTTCCAGATGGACTGCTCGATATACCGCACACGTGAATAGAACTATCCACGCTTTGCTTCCACCACGTAAGGAAAGCGGACCGGCAAGATCCGCGCCAGTTATTTGAAAGGCTGCAACTCTGTGTATTCTGTCCGGAGGTAAAGGAGCTGGATCTGGATTAACTTTCCCAGCTGTTAGCCTTTTGCAATTTTATGCACTGTCGTAAAATTGCTCTTATAACTCTCCGACCCTTGGGAATCCAGAATTTATCTCTTAAATGAGCTAAGGTCGTTAATACCCCAGCATGCATTAAGGATCTATGAATATGCAAAACCAGTCTTTCCAGAAGAGGGTGGTCTGGTAGAACTGTTGGATGCGTAAAGTCCTCTGGATCTTGACTGAGAATTAGTCTTGTTTGAACTTTCAGTATGCCATTTTCTTCGAAAAACTGTATAGTATCCCTGTACTTTTCACGTATTTCAGAGGGTCATTCTGACTGCATGATTTTTATCAGAGTCTCTTCTGCCTTTTCAATCTCTTCACATGAAAGGGAATTGACTAACTTAGGAGAGTTTTTCTTAATATTGTTGCAGAATCTGAGAACATAAGCTGTCATTCTTAGAACCTTTGTATAGCTTGAAAAGCACAGGAATCTATCTCCAAATCTCTCTTCGTTTCCTGTGATTAAATTTGTCACAACTGTCTTACGCCGCTCTAGAAAGGCTTCGTCTGGAATCTCTGGTACCTCAGAACATGGCCAAGAATCTTCGACTTTATACAGCCAACTTGGACCCTCCCACCATTGGCTTTGCAGGAGGTCCGACCAATCGCAGCATCGTGTAGCCAGATCAGCAGGGTTCACCTCTCCAGGTACATGTCCCCAGTCATCTAAATTGGTTAAATCCCTGATCTCCTTTACTCTATTTCCCACGAATGTGTTCCACGGCTCTTTTTTCTTAATCCAACTTAAAACTACCATTGAATCGGTCCAAAAGTAGGTTTTAGAAACTGTTGGTAGGATAGAATGTACAGTTTCTGCTAATCGAGCACCTAACGCTGCTCCCAACAATTCAAGTCGTGGGATTGTGGATTTTTTCATTGGAGCAAGTCGAGCTTTAGCTGCTATGAGCTTGACTGTAACTTGACCTTGTAATTCACTTCGTACAAAAGCGCATGTGGCGTAAGCGTAGGCAGAAGCATCTGTGAAGATGTGCAGTGAGAAATCATCATATTTTTCAGGAAACAATCTTCGAGGTATTGTACATTTAGATATCAGATGCATGGTTTTCTCCCATTGTCTGTATTTATGCTCAAGTTCTGAGGTTAACACTTCGTCCCAGCCTACTTTTCCTCTCCAAGCTTCTTGCATAAGCAACTTTGGTAACAATAAAGCCGGAGTAGTAAAGCCAATCGGGTCGTAAATGCTGTTGATTACAGATAGAAGTACCCTTTTTGTAACTGGTTTATCTTGGGTACAATCTAAATTTGATGGTAACTTGCAAGAAAGTTCGTCTCTGATCACATCCCAACTCAGACCAAGTACCATTTATGCATTTTGATCTTCCTTAGAGTCATTAGAAGCCCAACAGCGCAATTCAAAAGCACATTCTTTCATTATTTCTATGGATTGAGATTTCAGTTGTTCCAATTCTTTAGCGTCGTTAACACTCGTCACCAAATTGTCCACGTAGAATCCTTCCCGTAAATGACCAATTGTCTTCCTGAGGCTCTCTGTCTGGAATTTTTCTCGTTCTAGGTGGTAACTTATAGTGGCATTTAGCAGAAAAGGGCTAGGGGAAACACCGAAGACTACTCGAAAATGACGATAAATTCTTATTTGTGAGCATTCAGCGTTCTCCCACCATAAAAATCTTAGGGCATCTCTGTCTACAGGTCTCAAACGTATTTGTAGAAATGCTTGTTTTATATCTGCAATTACACCTATGGCACCAGAACGAAATCTCAACAGTAGAGGCGGTATTTTTTGTATAAGACTTGGTCCCACACTTAAACATTCATTCAAGGAGGCAAATCCCGGTTTCTTGAACGAAGCGTCGAATACTGGGCGAACCTTTGTGGTATTGCTTGAGGGCTTAATGACGGGTCTATGAGGAAGGTAATGGGCTTCCTTGGCTATTTCATCCATTGTAACAGCTTCTATAATGCCTTCTGATTCCCACTGTTTGAATACGTTATCGTAGGCTTCAAAGTAATTTTCGTTTATCAAACGCTTAGTTGCTGTAAGAAGTCTGGATTCTGCTGCATCGCATTTATTATATAGAGCAGGATGTCCGGCTAACCATGGTAAAGCTACTTCATATCTTTGATCTTCACAGATCCTAAATGTTTCCTTAAAATGAGTCAATGTTTCTTCTTCAAGGAGGCTTTCATTTTTCTTCTCTATTGGATCTGTGATACCCAAAACTTCTAAGTCCCACATTTTAGGCATCTCCATATTTTGAAAGCTTAATGTGACTAGGTTAACAATTTGCTTTTTCTTTCCCAGTCCTAGAATTGTCCAACCCAACAAGGTCTCAACTGCAGATACACCTGAAGATAATACCTCTATTCTCCCAGTCAAAATGCTTCCGAGTATATCAGCTCCCAGCAGAACTCGTATGGGTGGTGAATCTCTTCCGACATCTGTTAGTTTTATTCCTCGGGAAGCAAGCTCAGAAAGCAATTTACTATCATGGATTCTTGGCAAGGCTGAGCATATCCTTGGTTGCTCGAGAAGAGACAATGGAGTTGAATATTTACGATTTAAGCTTTCTACGTTTACGATGTATCTTTTATGCTCAGAAGCAGGAGAAATTACTCCTCCAAACAATCCTTGAGAAAATATTTCTCTTCCAGAGGGAGAAAGGTTTAGTTCTGCAGCTAAATTCTTTTCGATATAAGATCGTTGTGATCCATCGTCCAACAATGCTCGAACACATAATTCCTTATCTTTATTTCGTAGTTTGATCATGATGGTTTTAAGATATATTTCGTGTTCAGAGGGAAGATTTGTTAGCAATGTTTCTGTAGATTTCTTCTCATCATCGGTCGTACTGTTCTTAGACGAAACATTTTCTTTTCCCTTGTGTAGTTCTGGACATAGTAATACATAATGTCTCCGTTGGCAAATTAAACATCTCACATTACTGTGACACTTTCTTGCAATGTGTCCAGGTTTGAGGCAAACGAGACAGCATCTTTTCCTTATAACGTGTGATTTTCTGTCTTCGTAACTCATCTCTGATAATTTTTGACAGTCCTTACTGAGATGAGGGCGGTTGCAGAAAATACAACTAAGTTTTGCTTCAGATGTGCTTGAAGCCGCGGTGGGTTCATCTTTGTGTACCGATTTCTGACAATCTTTTCGTATACCACCATTTCCCTTATCTTTGCTGAATCCATCACGAGCTAAGCGGATCATTTCTTCTGATTCGACTTCATGGCGTAAAAAGCACATAAGTTTTTCCAGGGATCTCTGACTAGTAGCGTCATCTGTATTTTCTGAAATTCTACTCCTTTCCCATGCTCGCAAAACATTTTCTGGCAAACATGACTCAACCAATGGCTCTAGAAAGTCAGCAAATTTTTCTTTTGTGCGCCCTAGGCTTTCCAATGCTCTTAATTTTGTCTCTAGTAAATCGTAGAGGGTGGCTAAATCAGGGGCATTCTTACCGGCCGTGGCATTTTTCAGAACCAGTGAAAGGAGATCGCGAACATATATTTGCACTAGGAGATCGTCCCGGCCAAATCTTAATTTTAGCTGTTGGACGGCTTTCGGATAATTTTCAGCGGTTATTGGGAAACTGGATATTAATCTAGCAGCTCTTGAATCAGGCACCATAGACTGGTATAAATACTGGAATTTGTCTATGGCAGTCAGTTCTTCTGAGTCATGTATTTTTGAAAAAATGCTCCAAAATGTTAAATATTCTTTAGGATCACCCGAAAACATTTTTAATTCAAATTTAGGTAAATTTAATTTTACTGAATCACGCTCGACAGAACTTGACAAAGATCCAGAATCTTTATTTAATAGCGTTTCTATCTTTGATTTAATCTCAAGAAAAGTATCTCTATATTCCTCTGCCGCCTCAAAATCGGCTTCGTATTCATTAACAGTCTCAGAATTTTCTAAAAGTAATGACGAAATATTATTTTGAATCTCATCTAAACGTAAAAATTTATCTTGTAACTGAGCGTTCAACACGTACAGCTTATCGCCATCCTTGGCGTCTACTTTCGTCGCCAAACATTGCTTCAACTTATTCACGGTAGCCGTAAACGAAGCTCTTAACGATTTTCGTTTTGTTTTCAAAGCATCCATATTTATAAATGCACTAAAATAGTAACTTAAAATGATTCGTAATAGATTCTTAATTTCTGTTTATACTGAAGCAATGAAAGTGATTATATTTTCTTAAACTGAAATCACTTTGATCATCATAAACAGCATATCGTATACTTAAGCAGAAATTTAAATCATTCGTACCTGTACATCTTTTTAATTTCAAGTTCTTCAAATGCAGAGTACAAACTCTGTCCTGTCGCGGACGCCACTTTGTTATGACTGAAGACTTTCTGACTTATAAAAAAGCACTTTTTATTTAACATCAGGAAAACGGAACTATCAGCTACATAAATATGGATGGAATTCTAAATCACAATTTTTCTTCGTTGCCAGTTCCTTTAACTCAATAACAATTTAATTAATTAGAAAGGGCAACAGGAAGTGGGAAATACAAGTTGACTGGCAACAATGGCATAGAAGTTTATTTATATAGCTAACAACTTTAAAGCAACATCAATGATTGTTATAGAAGCGTGCGATTTGAAAAACATCCAGAAAGCTCATCAATATAGCATGGCATTTAATAACATTGCATGGCAATGTATATATATCTGAAACGGAACAATTCATGCGACATCCTCGTTAGTGTAGTACGTAATTGGATATTTAATGAAGCATAT
>JAPMOQ010016062.1:0-11625 GCA_026543055.1 Argiope trifasciata | reverse complement strand
TGATTATTTATCATAAGTTTATTCCCTTTGTTTAGCCAAATTATGAAAATATGGATTTAGTGAAAGAATATTCAATATATTGAATAGTAATTACAAAGAATTTCATACTTTTAATTATGAAATGAGGTATTTATTTTTAAAGCGAATTTATCTAAAAATGTAAATAAATAATCTCACTCATATCGATAATTTATTCGCTACTAGACGCCTTTGGCGACCAGCTGGTTCGCCAAGAGTAATGGGGTCTAAGATTTTCAATTAAATACTTATGTGCCTTGCTCTCTTTATAATTTCTCTGCCAGATATATTTAAACTTCGAAAGACACGTAACACTGATTTACTAAATCAATGATATAGATGTTGCAAACGATCATAGAAACCTTTGTATTGTATTTCTTTTTTAGAAAACATAACATTCAATATTTATTTAATTTCATCCAATCACGTGGTGAATGTTACATTTTTTTTTTCGATTTAATTTGCAGTCATAGTTAATTTATTTTTTAATTTGAACTTCTGTCAGTATGATTTCAACAGTTTAATAAGAGCTATTTTTTCCCCTTTGCTCGTTCATTACTTATTTTAGAAAATGTCACATATTATATTTATTTTACTTTATCCAGTCACGTGCTAAAAGTTGCATTTCTTTAGATTTAATTTGTAAGGATAATTGTTTTTTTTTAGTTTGAACTTCCGTCAATAGGATGGCAACATGCTGATAAAACCTAATTTTTCCCCCTTGACGTGCTCGTGCAGATTAAATTTTATTGTTTTGTCCGAAATATGTTGTTGTAAAACATGGTTAAAATATTTCTTTAAAAATTCGTTAAAAATAGAAGCTTGTGATTTACATTAAAACAAAGATGCCATTAGAAAGCTAATTTTTTAATCTTTAAATTGATGTAAAAATCATGTTTGTGCGATAATATTTTCGGAAGTTATAGCGAAAAATCGTCGAAATTTCGCTTAAATTTTATTTAATTCAAATTCTAATTAAGAATTCGAAAAAAGGGCTCCGAGGTGCACATTCCCAAGCTCCAAGGTATACATGTACCAAATTTGGTAGCTGTAGGTCCAACGGTCTGGTCTGTAGAGCGCCAACACACACACATATTGAGCTTTATTATAAGTATAGATTAATAAATCGTTTTTTCTATTAGCTTAAATTTAATTAGATCAATAATTGTACATTTAGTGTAAGAATTTTTCAATTTTAAATTACCGAATTTATTATTTATTAAACATTTAATTTTATTATTTCTTGGACCAAAAATATATTTCCTAATTTTGTGAATGTTTTTACTATTGTGTTCCAGATTACAATAATTCTGAAACTTCTCAAATATAATTTGAAAATTGCCACCTTTACTTTTGCCTCTCTTAAATTTTTTTACTGTAGCTCTCTTTATTTAAAAAATCTTTCAAAATATTAAATTTGTTATAAATGCAGTCATTGTTTCTTATGGAACTGGCCATTGGACAAGCCCGCTGTTACGAAGACTGCGATTTAAACCGATATAGTGTGTCTTTTTAGTAGCGCCTTTCTGGCCAAGAGTACAACTTTACCATTCACGCATCACTCATTCAATTACACAGCCTCTTTTTACAGAAGGGCGCATTCACACATCTCACAGATAGAACAGAGGAAGAACCAGGACTCAAACCCAGGACGGCACGGGGAAAACGCGTTACCCCCCTATGCCAGGATGTCGGTAGTTATTGCTTAAATCTCCGTAACTTTCCCCATTTAATATACATTAAGTCCACAGGGAAATAATGTTACAAACATAAATGTTTTCTAAATTTAATCTTTTGTTTAAGCCATTAACACTGTTTTCTAGTATGTAGATAATAATATTATTGAAGTTATGGTATTAAAAGTATTCTAATTCAAAATCAGAAGTTTTATTTTTTTTAATTAAGTTTTAAATATCAGATCTATAATTATTCATTCTTAAATTAAGTTCATTGCTAATTTGACCTTTATAATTTAACTTACATTCTATACAACTTATAAGTTTAATGAGATTTTTGTTTTTACAGAATATTTGTAAGTTTGCATGCTCTTGACACAAACCTATCCACAGTACCCTCGGTAGAGCTCTCGACGGGCCATGCGCTATGATAAATTCATTATTAACTTCTGGCATAATTCTATTTATTTAGTGATTAAGTTATATATTCCTTTCCTTAAAAACATAGAATTATCAAAAAATAAATAAATCCAGAATAATAATAATAATAATTGCAGTTAGTAGAAAAGCGCAAATGCTGCTTAATTCCAACCAAATGCATGAACAAGTAATAAAAAATATAAGTATTATTGTGAAATTAAAACCTATTTCTAAAACAATCTAAAATTAAAATTATTTCAGAACCAAAATTAAAAATTATTTTTGTCTAATAGCATATTAGTAACATTAGCCAGTAACATTTTAACAATATGATTTGCTAAAGATGCAGCGCTATTGAAGCAAATGTAAAGAAAGTTTATTTACGAAACAGGTCTTTAAACAAAGCAGTCTTAATTATTAAAGTCATACATTATTTATTTGTATAGGTAATTTTTAAAAATATTTCTTTGTGCAGATATGACTGTATTAATAAAGCATATTTGGTTTTTCATATTCACATGGCAATAACGCTTAAGTTTTTGTTTTAATTATTCTTCTTTTAACTTTAAATTATTTTAAAGATGAAAGAAACTTAGATTTGAGAATTAATGCTTTTAAAAATAAATACTTTTCATATGAGAAACTTCAAGTGATATTATACAGTTCCACAAGGAATTAAGGGGTGAACCGTAATTTAACCCCGCTCTTCGCCAAAATGATGATAACGCGCCAAAACAGGCGTTTTCTATTCTAATCTAACTAGAGAAAATAATAATCTTTATTATGGACTTGAGATGAATAACTCAAATGTATTTATTTAACTTTTGCTTCAAATATTTCTATCCAAACCCTATTAGCTGATAATTTATCTGCGAGGCTTTGTCTTATAGAAGAGGATAATTGCATAGATTTCAACTCCATTTTATGACCTGTATGAAATTTAATAAATTTAGCTTCTCAACTTCTGGTGTTTTTATACTCGAGGGGCATAAAAATTATTATTATTTTGCTGCCCTGAGTTTTTAGATGTCTGATTTTGTCACTTTGGGTATCAAAATAACCCGAGTGGTGACATTTGTAAAAATAAGTTTTCATACCTCCATGCACTTTTAGCCTTCTTTCTGCAATATATTTGTATTTAATATCCTTTTATATACATATTCTTTACATTTTATTATTTCTTAAAAGGCTTAAAAGCTGAATATTTCTTCGTCCATGTTAATATTATGTTTGTTTACATAATGAATCAAAATTGACTTTCATTCGAATTCCATACAGCACATAAACGGCAATGAAGTTTGTAAACAGCTGAAGTAAGACGTTGTTTTGATCTCTGATGCAATTTCAGGGTTAATACATAAATTGAATTTTCTATTACAACTCGGAACGACCGAAGTTGACCCTACCATTTGACGCGTTTTTCAAAAATCGCCAACAGCGGCTTGCTTTCCGGAGTGCGCGGTGCAGGAAATACACACATTCGATAATGTAAAACTTTAACTTTGGCGCGTTTTCGCTAAACTCCGGTTCACCCTTACAAAAATTCGGGTCGATCTTATTTTAGCCCACCTTTGGCGAATAATAATTTTTTGGCGAAAGGTAAGAATTTTTTTTTCTTAACCTTTTAATTCAAATACTTTTGATTTGGCGAGATTTTGAAAAAGTCGCCAGAGGTGGGCTAAAATAAGATTTTACCCAAAAAATCTTATTTGGATGCATTTTTAAAATATAACGCATTCTGCTTGCTAGAGTATTGCTGTTTATGTTCCAAACATTCAAAGGTACAACTTTGATATACACCCCCAAAAATTAAGCGCCAAATCTGGCACTCCCTACGACTTTTTTAGGGTTGCTTTATAGCTAGGATTAATTGTTTGCGTTTCCCGAAAATCCATCTTGGCGAGAAAAAAAGGCGCCAAAAGCAGGTATTTTGCTTGGCAAGAAAAAAAAAGCTGCCAAATTTCCAATTTGGGGGTGTATATCAAAGTAGTTCCCATTCAAAATTGGATACATTGGGAATTTACATTAAGTAATGAAAATGCATTATTTTCAAAATCACTCTTGCAAAATCTCTTTTCAACAGTGGGATTAGCCCTGAAAAGGGCAGTTGGTTTGAAAATTCCAAAAAAAGATATTAAAAAACGAAACAAAATTCAAAAGCGAAAGAAAAAAAAAAGTAAACATAAAAGATTTTCAAAAGCGAAAAATAAGGTAAACCTAATAGCAAATTGGCGCGTTCCAGACAACTGTGCTATCTTTTGAAGCATGCGCAATTTTGCTTTTGGCAAGTTGTTACGGTCGCGGACTAGGGCACGACCGAAGGTCTTGACTTGTCTAGTATATCTAGAGCATGCGCAGTTTTGCCATTGGTAAATTGTTATGGGCGCGAATTAAGGGCTAGTTCCACTGTCATGTTATATTCAAACCAAAGCAGTGTGCCAATTTTTAAGATATTTCGATTGCTATAATGCAATTTTTTCGCCACCTGATCTTATAACTGCGATTTTAGCTTTGTGATTGTCAAAGGAAATGTGAGTAGATTTATTACTGTAATCTTTTCCATTTATATGTTTTTATAATAAGATTTGACCATTCTAAACGTGAATAATGTTGCTCATGAAAAATGTGTTTATAAAATATTAATGTCGTTTTCAAAATAAATCAATCAATCTGTAATCTTGCAAGATATATTTCTAATAAAAGTGAAACCATTGAATGAATATTACAAGAATACAGATTGTAGATCGAAAGAAGTTTGTAGGTGATATTGTTAATCAACTTTTTCAATGAAATAAAATGTTTCTTAAATTTGTAAACCTTTTTTTAATATCACCATTTTTATTTGAATATTTGTTGCATGTGGACAGTTTAGTTCATGCTGGATAAAAAATTTATCTGTGAGATTTGGTCCCAATTTAAATAATAATGAAATATAAAATTCAGTCGATGTCAACTACGTTTTTGTAGCCTAAAAGTGGGGTTTAATAAAATAAAAGTTTAAAGTTTGACCGAAAAGAAACATTGATTATTAACAATAATGTACATTTAAGAAAAATTATGTTAAGATGACAAAATCAAATATGCATTTTGAATATACTTTTTGATTTTAAAAAAATCAAATAGTTTGATAATGTACTGAGACAATTCATCTGTATGAAGCTATAGACAATAATGCTTCCTAATGTATAATAATAAAGTTCTATTAAATTTTTCTCCTTGTATGTTGAAAAAAATAAAAGTGTTATTTCAATACAATGTGATTTTCAATTATTTATCAATACTCTGTTTTACCCATTAAATACCACTGCTTTTTGTTTAGGGTATGTTTAAAATTTTTTTTATTTCTACATATATTGCAGCTTTCATTGTCAGAATTTCACAATGAATATTGTAATTTTAATATATATTTTCTTCATAGACTTTTAAAGCTATGAAGAGACTACCTGAAAACAATGCCACTGACAGAAGAAAGAGAAAGTGTCTGAAAAATGCTGAGTGTGAGAAGAAACCCCCTGTAAGAATTTAATTTTTATTTATTTTATTTCATTTGTTATTGATAAAATATACAAATTTATAGTGCATTAAAAATTTCAAATACTTTTCTGATTGTTAAATTGCAATGAAATGTATATTAAATTAGCAATATTATTTAATTACCAGAGGCAAGACATGATTTACAGGTAACAAATGTAACAGAATTGCATAATATTGAATTGTAAAAACAAATGCCTATGTAAATAGTGTAACTTATCCACTGTATTAGTATCTCTTAGTATTTCTAATTGTTTTAATTAAATTTCTACTTACTACTTCTTTTATTTTCAAATACTTACAATTTTCATAATTTATGCTATTACCTATTTCAAAGAAGAAATACGTGTAAAGTATCTTAATTAGTAATGCTATTTATATTCTTTATGATGCCATCTCATTCCTTGTGGGTATATTGCTAAAATGACATCATCCTGTTCTAACATTTTTTAACTTCTAGATTGCTCTAACAAATAGCAAATATTCTGGGACATTTATGCTTTGTCAGAAAATGAATCTTTGAATGCACACACACACCAAACCAATTTTTGAATTGTTTAGAAACCATGTTTATAAGAAAATCATGTATTTCTTTTTCTTTATTATGTTGGAAAATCATTTTTATTCCTCTTTTGGTAATTTTTTTTTCTTTATTTCTTTTCATTTCTTTATATTAAAAAGGGGAGATGCAATTTTTAAAAAAAAATTTCATTGTACAATTTTTAAAGGAAAATCTTGTGTTAGAATTTGTCAGTCAGCACCCCTGTTTCTTAAAAATACTCATCATCCTTTAATAACTATATACTTACTTTGTCACCATTTCAAGACGTAGAGTTGCCACATCACCAGGAGAACAGAAAAACTTGGAAAGCATAGGGGATTTGAAAATTGACTTAGAAAACCAGGAAAATGCTTGGGAATTAGGAAATGTTTATAAAAACTGAGAAAATGCAAGGAATTTCAAGGGTGTTTTTTTTTTTTTCCCTTATTTAAAAAATGCCAATCTCTAAAGATTATAAGAATAAACTATCGTTGTGATAGCTTTTAAAAATGAAACAATAACATTCCCTATTCTGCCATACAGAAACTCAACTCCCTATTACTCTATCTTTTTTTTTTTTCAATCATTTTGGTTTTGATTTGTGATACATGTTCTTTTTCCATGCAATTCCCAAATTGAAGTAATTGAGAATGCAGGAGATTACCTCGCGGTGCTTCTAGGGAAACTTTAATTTTAAAGAATCAGATGGCTGACATGATTCTGACAATTTAACATTAAAGTTCAATTATTTTTATAATTTTCTTATTTTCAAATAGTGTTAAAAATTACCCATTAAAATATTTTAAAGAAATAAAAAATACCACCTTAAAAAGTTTTGTAATTATTTTTTGAAATTATTTTTATTCGAACTACCAGAGCTTAAAATCAATATATATTTCAAGCATATTATTTGCTTATTCATTTATAATGAAATTTAATGCTTTATGTAAAATTATCAACAACTAAAGAAAGTGTTACAATACTATTAATTTCTCTTCAATTTAAAGCTATTTTGCCTAATTTACTTAAAGAAGAGAGAGAGAAAACTGCAAGAAAATAGATGCCAGCAATAGGCTTATGTGAAAAGCAACCATTGCTTATTTGTTTTCCCATTTTTTGCTGTTCTAAACCCGTAGAAGATAAAGCACTCCTTCTCGGAAGCCCGTCTTCCCTCATAATTTTTTTTAATTGCAAAAAATCATCACATTTTAAATTTTATCATTAAATACAAGGGAACAAAACAAAATATATAGGTTTTTAAGATGATTTTTTTAAAAAAATTTATGGGTGTAAAAGCATTTAGTTTATATTAGTTTTACTATCTTGAATTGTCTCGGGTAAATGAGAAAAAAAAGTTAAATATTAATCTTTGTATGATGGGTTTTGAAACAAAGTACAGTCTTAAAGTGATACTTGACACTCTGTACACTAATATTTGGTACCTTTTTTTTAATGGTTTACCTCTGGAATCACTTTTACGGGAGCACTGAGTACACTGTATTGTTGGATTCAATTTTTTTTTTTCAATAGCAGGAATTACTGTCTTTATAATCACTATCTGAAAAACCATCGGTTAAAGTGTGGCATGGTGTGCCCCCGAGTTTTTCGCCAATATGGCAGTCCAACGAAATTTTCTTACAGTAACCTTAATTCTGTTTTGTTTACTACTTTTTACAATAGTTGAGTTGTTCATAAACTACAACTTTTATGATAAATTTAATATTTAAAATATCGATTTCAGATGATGTAAACTTTGTTTATTGTTTTAATTTAAAATTTATTATACAAGGAAAATTTAGAATAAAATCAATATTAAGTAAAATAACATTTCATTTTTAGTGTTGATATTTACAAGAAAAAAAAAATTCGCTTTCTCATTTTTAATTATTACTATGCAAATTCGCAAATCGTCTGAAAATGTAATTCACGAAATCGTCTGCGTTTTCGTATTGAAAGAAGTCTGCCATGGAATTATTCACAGTTCTCGTAATTCTTTTGGTGCTCCAACGTTTGGTTCCCTCTAAATATTATTATATCTGCAATCGTACAGGAATGGATATCTGGTAGTTGGGTTGGTAGGCACTACTTTGAACCTGCTGAATGGATGAAGGGCGAGTGGAATATATATATATGTATATATATATATATTTTATGACTTAATGAGGCTTGAAAAGAATGCTATGAGTGTTATGAAGTGTTGAATGTTTATGAAAAGATTAAATAAAACAAGTAAGTACATTAAAAATTCTGTATAATATTTGTTCCTATAACATCCTTTATTCTTACTTGTAATATTATTACGCACTATTCCTTAATCCACACCGTCTGTTCAATTTGCTAGCGAAGCTACTGCATTCCCGCTCAGTAGGAAAGCGAAGCCCTAGGATGTTTTTTTAAAGTTAAAAAATACTGCCCGGTGCCTTCTACAGATGCCGGTCATCTGTAGAAGGCATCGGGCAGTATTAAACAAATAACTATAATTAGTTAAACATTTTAAATAAAAAGGCAGGAAGTGGCAACCGTAACTGTTCTGCGGAACAGTTTGTTTATTTTGTCCACCATCTTTGTTGGCGACTTGGCACCCTTGGCGCAGCAAGGGGCACACTATTCTACACTTTTATCAAACCATCATTTTCACTGTCTTGCATTATTGCCATTATTTTCCTTTTTTTCTATGCAGCTATCCTGTTTTATACATTACTAGTCCACGAGCAAATGTATTATATACAATAGCGACAACATTTGACCAGTACCGCTAGAAGAACTGTGAGACCAATTAAACATTGAAAGCTACCAATCAAAGTTGAATATTTACTTGCATCTCCTCTAGGCTGAGTCAAACTGTGATAAAACAAATCGTACGTACAAATTCTATTTCACCTAAGATTTCTCAGGATAATATTTGATTGCAATATATATGAACCAGAGATAACTCGGGATAATCAGGCAAGCAGTGAGAGAATGGAATACATATCTTTGCATTAGCCATGTGGTGATGTTTAGTCTACTATACTTGCATTTATTGAATGATTTGTTTATTATTTGAGAAACTACAAGTTTATTCAAAGTAGATTAGAGATTTTTAAAAATTAGTTGCTTAAAATCCATATTTAATATTGATGGGATGGATTAAAAAAATCAACCCTAATTTTGCTGAATGGGTTCAAGAAGTTCCACAAAATCCATTTGTTGTATACTGCTTATGTTGTAAGAAAGTAATAAGTCTAAGTAATATGGGTAAACAGGCACTTATTAGTAATGACAATAAAAAGAAAATGAATTTGCATTTCTGTTAAAAAATTTACAGAGAAGGTGCTATGCCACGTCTGTAAAGGTCAAATTTAATGTCTGAAAATAAACTGATTTCAAATTTTTTAATTCAAGAACAAGTTGAATTTTCATGGACAATAAAACTTGTTATTTGACATTCGTCCTTTAATGTATTCAATAATATGTTAGAAATATTTTCACACATGTTCTCTGAAAGTGAAATAGCTGAAAAATATACATTAGGCTATATGAAAATTTTACCTTATTTGTTAAGGAATAGCTCTCGAAACTAATATATGTAACAGCTGCAGAAATCGATATCCAATTGCATTAATTGTCAAAAATGAATAAGGTAATTTTGCTTTGTAATATCTTTTTATTAAGTAACTTTAAAGTGATTTGTGTCATAACAAATTGTGATAGTTAATTTTGGTGGAAATGTGCTTTGGGTCCCCTACTTTGCGCATTTTTAAAAAGTCGCCCACTGGCGCATTTTTACGTGTTGTCTTGCGGAGTTGAATGCTCTGAGAAACACTATGCAAAAACGCACCAGTTGGCGACTTTATCCCCTGCGCCAAGCAGGGGATCCAAAGCACAGATTAACCTTAATTTTTAACAATCTGTATTTTATTTGACCTGATTTCTTAATTTTGTGTCCCTCATGATTAAAGAGCATGAGTAATAATTTATACCCCCCCTTTAATATATGTTTTATTTTGATAAATTCTAGATAATAAATAAGGAGAACACTTTTTTTGTATTTTAATATAAACCTATTTTTAATGTACTATTATTTTGTATAATATTAAAATGCTGCTTCCTTCCTTCCCATTTATCCACTCTTTAGAATCATATTGCTTTATGACTAGTATATGAGTACTATTCTTGCATTTCTTCATATATTAAATATATGTACAAGAAAAATAAAGGGATAATTTTCTTCTTCACGATTTAAGTGACCACACTGAGTGGTATGACAGAATAAAACTTTGACACAGCCCTCAATTTCAACAATCGGACCAATTTATCTATTTTTATCACCAAATTAATTATTTCATCTTTTTTCATAATAAATCAATTAGAATGCTGCATCATTATTGTGCAGCATTTATTTATATTATTGTAACAATACTTTTATTTCATAGTCATAAAGTGTAGTTCATCAAAGTTGATTGACAAAGTTGGCTCAATCATTCTTAATTAAAACTAGCTACTTTCTGCTGTCATATTGTAGACTTTAATATAAGTATTTATGTATTTATGTCAATAAATTTCTAAATGAAGAAAATTCACATTTTAAATTTAATTGAATAATAATAAAAAAGCATTTTAATTAACTGCATTTGCAAAATATGGAGGTGTCATGAAGATTAGGGAAATCAGTCCAATTGTTGAGTTGTTTAAGTTTTATTTTGCAGTAAAAAAACTGGTGGTAAAAGAGGGAGCAACCCTTAATAACATATTTTAGGATCATAAGTTTTCGTATGAAATAAAAATCATTGGAATTAGTACATTATATATTGTATTTAATAGCTGTGACTTCGATGTTCTTGTGAGGTTTTCTGTCGCAATGAATGTATGATGAAATAAAGTTTTTTCCCGCCTTTAAAATGGATGGTTAGTTTGAGTTAAAAACTATTGCCTAAGTATCATTAATTGTCATAAGAAGTAGAAATGGCTGAAATTAGTTACAATGACTGAGGGACCTTTTCTTTCGTTTTGCTATTTATTTTAAATAAAGATGAATATAATTTTTTTCCAAAGAGAAATAATTTATACATTCTTTTGAAACAAATTTCTAACAAGGCTTTTTTTAAGTATCTAAATCCTTAATTCTTTTTATACACTATTTCAATAGCTAAGCAATTTGAATTTTT
The DNA here is from genome assembly GCA_026543055.1 of Argiope trifasciata. Taxonomy (NCBI): domain Eukaryota; kingdom Metazoa; phylum Arthropoda; class Arachnida; order Araneae; family Araneidae; genus Argiope; species Argiope trifasciata. Next base: position 292 of record JAPMOQ010016062.1, on the reverse strand, counting down.
TACATTGAGAATCTTGATACACTACTGTATTTGAAAAACTCCTTATTCAAAATATATTCATAGTATTCAGTATTATTATTTAGATTAATTCTGTTGTGATATAATTTTATATATATATATATTATTTTTATTTATTTTCAATTTTTAGGATCTACATAAGGAAGGTGAACTTGGCATTATTGAATCAGTTACTGTACAAAATTTTATGTGTCATGAAAACTTAACACTTAATTTTCACCCGCATATGAATTTTATCATTGGAAGGAATGGAAGTGAGTACTTTTTTTTTTTT
>JAPMOQ010016058.1:0-38637 GCA_026543055.1 Argiope trifasciata | reverse complement strand
AATGATCGAAAATTGTTTTATTGTATTTCTTTTTTTCTATTGTACTGCTATCACAGCTGAATTAATCTTCAGACTCGCATGATAGTAGTGATTTTTGGACAAAAAATGATATTGTATCGTTTTAAAAACAAGATTTTTAAAGGTAGAATGTTCTTAAGAACCATCACATTTCATTTATAAAGTATAGATTTCATTTGGCATTTAGAATAGACACTTTTTAAGGCACTGACATAAATTTTGAACAATGCCATCAAATTGAATATATTTTTTTAGTAAAAATGTTTCATTTTAATATCAAATGACATCATTATGGTTTTTAAAAATAGAGATATTTTTCTTAATATTTAATTTTTACTTTTACTTGTACCATTATTTATCCTCCATACTTAAATATAATAATATTGTTATAATTAATTCACTTATTAAAATAGACATTGCAATTGTCAATTACTCAGATATGATCATTTTAAACAAATAAAAGTCATCTTAAATTGAATATAACAAAAAAAAGTAAATTTATGGGGTTTCTTATGATCAAATTTATTTTCTGATATTTCTAACTATTTTTATTTGTGAGTTTTCTACCATACTGGCTATTCTGAAAGGTTAATATAGTCTTAATACTAATATATATATTTAAAAATTCTTACAATTACCTAAATAAAAACATCGCCTTCCAAGTTTATAATTTCTATTCCTTATTAAAAATAATTAATTAATAATTTGATTTTATTGTTTCTCACATTGAAAAAACAAGTTATTTAAACTTATTCTTAATGATTGGTATTAAATTATTTTCTTGATAAACATATTTATCCTAACAGTTTTTATGTATTTTCCAACAAGTATGTCTTAGGCTGATCTACTGTGAAAAATTAAATTTGTTTGAAAAATGATTAATGCATAAACTTCTAATACTGTGGGTCATGAAATTTGTATAAGCTAATAGGAAATTTGACCTTGTTGAAAATTCTGCCTTGCACTGTTTATCAACAGAAACCAGAGGGCCGCGGTGGTAAGGTATCTGCTTGTGACCGTAGGATTTCAGTTTGCAGGCCAATTCCATCCGAACCACCGTGTATAGGGATACGTTGCACGCTAAATCCATCAGGCAAAAACTTCTGCTGCTGCTGTGGTACGATCTGAAAAGGAGAGTGCTAGCTCAGGTGTCGTCCTCATCACCTGACCATGGTTGAAAATTACGTGGTCTGCCCCAAAATAGCCCTAGTGCCGGTGTACAGCAGGATGTTAATATAACTAAAATAAACAATTGAAATCAATCAATTCAATTAATTTCTTACCTAAAATAATTTTCGATGTTAAGTTATCAATACTTATATTTTAGTTATGAAATTGCTATTACTTGCTTCAAAAAGAAAAAGAAAAACATTTAATAAAAACAGACTCATCAGGAAATAAGGTAAAAATTGTAAAGTAAAAGAAATAAAATTCGAATTAGACTGAAGGTTTGTATAAAGTTTTAACTTTAATTTAAGTTTAATTCATTTATCTCAATACTATAATTTCTTTAAAATATATGAAGAATTTTTTATTACATAAATATTTTTGGTATAGTAAGGTTTGCTAATACAAGCCTTTGAATAGGGAAATCTAAATGGCTTCCACGCATCTTCTTCATTAAAAAATGAGATTTGTTCTTATTTTTTCCCTTAACAACAAATTAATTTTTCTGAAAAAATACTATATTTCAGATTTCAAGGCATCATTAAAATGGTAAAAAAAAACTGTACTTAAGATTTAGTGCGCTGACTTTTCTTTCAATAAACCAACAAAGTAAATCTAGAAATTTATTTAACAGAAATCTATTCCTAAAATGATATCTTTTTATAAGCTTGGAAAGGGCACGCATTTAAATTGTACGGAGATACATTAAATAATTTCAATTGCGAACAAGGTACTATTAATTTTAACTTTTCTTCATTTTATGACCTTTTGAAAAATTTTCATCGCTTTTATAAGGCGAATTTATATGAAATCTAAAGATTACGTGATTGCAACTGAATCAATTAAATGTGACATTTTGCAAGTTTGAAAGACTTTCTTTATAACCTTTCATATCCAAAGCTATCATTCTGATAAAGCAGCATTAGATGAATATCATCAATATCATTATAAACTAAATTCAAAAGTACCCTTTTGAAAATTAATTGGATGATATAAAAAAAATCTCCTTGTATCTTTAAAACTATCAATGTCATTAATATGATCAATGGAACTGCTTGGAAAATTTCTTTTTTCAACTATATATATATATATATATATTAAAGTTTTTTTTCCCTTTGAAATATTAATTCTCTTCAGAAATTTAGTCTAGTGAATATAAATATACATATATAGGATTTCCATTGTTTAAAATGCCCCCTATCTTGCCTAGAAATACCAGTCAACATACAATTAAAAAAAAGTTTGCACTGCATTTTTTATTTTAAATCCTAAAACTTTGAACAACAGCAGATTATAATGGTGTGTCGAAATTTGGGCAAAACATCCTTCCTTTCTATAACTAGTTTTTCAACAAATTAGGGGAGAATAAGTTCAATTGAAATATTTTAATTGCACTTTAAAATATTTAAAATTAACTCAATTAGTTTTCCCATTTCATTTTTTGACTTATAGCATTTTTCAATCCTGCTTACAGTTGTCTGTAAACAATTTGAGCCAAATGAGCGTATCTTCTTTTTTAATTGGCACCAACTATGGCCACGGGTTGCTATGCACATGTCACAACACTTTTTACAGGGCTAACTTTATTCATGCATTTTATTCATTCATCCACAGATCGCAATTTAGATCTGAATCAGAGAATAATCACTTCTGAACCAGTATCCTCAGTGTTATCACTCTCGAAGTGGAGAAATGTGTGGCCATGACATATTTATATGTGCACCAGCCACCACATACACGGAGAGTCTTCAGTCGATGGGTTTCAAACTCGCAATCCGAGTTATGAGAATGCAACGTCCTACCAACTAGGCTATCATGATCATACTTTTCTTCGTAATTCGTTGTAAGAAATGATTTTAATGTAATGTTTGTGAAGTACACAGCACTTTACTTCCCTTCAATATAAAAACCAAATTTAGATAATTAATTACATCTTGAAAATAGTGATATAATCCTTTACTAAATATAATACAAATGTGGATTCAATATAAAATTCCAACATATGAATAAAATATATGAGATCTTCATTACAATATTCGATCTGTTCAACCAAATTAGCAGATTTAAAATATAAGTATATACAAATATTTATCCTGGTATTGCTCTGACCACGTAAGTTGTACTATTTTGTTATAGAGAGACATCTTTCTTTATTAAACACAACTTCAATTCAAGATGCACGCTTTGACACACTAATTCGAAATGTTCTTGCTGTTTTAGAATTTCGGCATTATTAAATTCTTACAAAAAATTTTCTTCCTTTGTCTTAATCTTTATTTTCATAATTTTATATGTTAGTTTTTCACTAAATCTCTCTCTAAATATAATTTTGATGTAAAAGTAATATTTCTAGCATATCGCTTCAAAAACATTTATTTCTAAAAAAGATGTGCATGTGAGCATGTTTCTTTAAGAATTTCCGTGACAAAAAATAGAAAATAGTGTAATTTTCACTTAGGGGCCTAAACTGAAAATTGGTTTGTCTTACGCTACATTCATTTAAAAATACTTTTCATCTCTTCTGAAATTTGAACAAAATATTGTCATTGAAATTAAAGAAATCCTAAATCTATGCCCACATTTTATGAATATAATGACCAATTTAGTCAACTTATTAGCAAATAGCAGGATTTACTTATTTTAACTTTAAATATAACAATAATAGTTAAAATTGTAATCATGAGCATGGTGAGAAAATTACATAATCATTTGATTTTTTAAAAATTGTCATTGTAAAATACAAAATAAAAAAAAATTAAGGAAATTCGAATTTCTTTAACAACAACAAAAAAAAAGATTGTATTTATAAGAGTCAGTTTTACAAATTGTATGTAATGCTTTTCAAATAATTTTTTCTGGTCGAAAATTTTGTACACATGCAAAAACTGAGCTGTTTCTATAATAACATGAAATAAAAATATTTTTTTTCTTACCATCAAATAAAAGATACATCATGATGCTGTATTTTGAATGATCCTAATCATAAATCAACACCATCATAAAAGACATATCTTTATGGATTTCCTTAGAAATCAGTAAGTGATAACATTAATAAAAAGCTAATTATTTTTTACGATACTTATGTCATATATGTATATGAATGACGTGATATTTTCCCTTTGTGGGAAAGAGAGAATATTTAAAAAAACTGTTAGTAAATCTAAGGGTTGGGTGTTTTTGCATCTGCTATTAAACAAGCATGCATTATAATAATGCAATACTGGTAAGATCAGGTAAAAATATATGCGATTGAAGGATACTGATGATTATTGCCAGTATGCTTTATTCATTTTCTACACGATTTCGAGCTTCAATTATCAATTATCTTTAATTATTCAAGAACCTCCAACTGAAACAACATATTCACACATAATGAAAACTGTTAATAGTTAATTTAATTTCCTAAAAAAACAATTAGTTATTCTTCCAATCTTCATCTTGACCCATATTGATTTTTTCTATATTTAAAATGGAGTCCACTCATATGATGATTCGTTTCAATAAATATTCAATACTAGTTTTAATAAGTTCAAAAAACAGTGAATAGGAGAATATTGAGAACATACTTAATCAGATTGTGCATGGTATATAAATTGAGAAAAAAGAAAATTAAAAATTAGAAAGTTTTACTGTAATAAAGATAACATTGACTATATTTAGGGTAATTTTATTTTCCATTCGTCTTTTTCTTCAATGGCTTTCAATGTTTTTTCTTCTTATTTCAAAGCCTGGAAACAGATATTGAATTGTGAAAATAAAGAAGCAGGGGTGCAAACAATCTTTTTGCTGTCTTAAATTAGAGCTAAATGATTTTCTAATTGAACATCTAATTAGTCCCCACATAAAAATACTTTTTTAAAAAACAAGTCAATTTTGAAAAGTATGACGAGGATCACCATTCTAATTGAAACGATTGAAAAAAAAAAAGTAAAAATGGGGAAACTCATTTTATTTTGCTTTTGATAAAAATTTTAGTCTCCTGTGTTTTTTTCTTTCTTTATTTTAATAAATATTTCAATTATAATAAATTATTATGCAACAGCATTTAGTATAAATAATGAGCATTGATGAATATCAGTGTTAACTATTACTACTTAAATATTAAATTCATAAATAAAAAACACAAAATTTTTGTCACTTTTGCATCTCCTACAGATAACCATTTGATTTCACAATGATGAAAAATGCGGCATTTTAAATGTATGAAATGTATTTATTTTACTATAAATATATCACAATTCAACTTTGGTGCAAAATTTACTTTGGAAGTTTCTTTTCCCAAAAATACAAAATAGACTTTTACTGCCAGTATAATAAGGGTAAACTTCGTGAAAAAGTTTATAAGCTCAAAACATAACATTTGCTTGAGATTATATAAGCATTCCACAAGTAAAATATTTTACTTTACTTTGCCTTTTGTATTGGAAGTAATTTGAGCTAATTTACGATGATATCAATAATTAAACTGTAAATTATTGAGAAATTAAGTGAAATTAATTGATTGAATTCATAAATAAATTTGCAGATTTATATTTACGACTGATTTTCCATCAGAGCATTCTTATAACTAATAGTTTTCACAATAATAAAACAAATAAGCTTTTTATATAACAATATTTTTATTACATTAATGGTGAGAATATTAAAATATAAAAGTAGAATTTTTACTTTATTAGCCAAATGGATGACTTTTTATTAAGTATTTTAAATCTTGGCGAATATTAGGACGATATATATTAGGAAATATTTAATTATGTAGAATCCAAAGCAAAATATCGTCCTAATTGAAAATTTCAGTCTAAAAATGAACTTATTTTCGGTTCCTTTGAATTGAACACTTTTTAATAATTTGTGTGAAATGCAGTTGATTTTATTGTGATTTCTGTTACTAAATACTTTTGAATATTATAATAATATTTAAAAGTAAACAATTTTTTTGAAATAAGAAAATAATTTCAACAGTTTTCAAGAATCATTTTGGAGATATTTTAAATGCTTTAAATATGAGTTTTATTTAATTTTAAGAATTTTATTAACGATTAAAAAGCAATAAAACTTAAATTCAAGCAACAAATTAAATGTATCACTGAATAGTCAAAAACATTTATTTAATACAGTCTATATATAAGATTGTATTTTTTGAAAAAGGTGATAAATGAGAATAATTTATCTGTTATCAAAATGGGAAACAAAGCAGATCCTAAAAAAATTCCTTCTAAGAATTTATATTAACATTGTTATTAATGGCTTGTGTAAAAAAAATATTCGCTGCACTGCATATGTAAGAATGTTTTTAATTATTTGATAAACAATTTATATTTTTCAACATTCAGTTGAATTTTCTTTTTTAATTTTGTCTGTTACACCCACATTAATGTTAATTTCAAATTAATAAACACCATTTCATCTATTAAATAGATAGTATAATATCTATGAAAGATCTAAAGCATTAAATATATTTATTCAGCATACGAAGAAAAATCATAAGCTTCCTAAATTGTTCCATCATGCAAGTCAAAGTTATTCAAACATCATTTTAGAATTTTCAGTTTCAGCATTAAAATAATGTACATGTGTCGACCTCAGTTTCTAGATGTGAAATTCAAGAATTTTTAATACATTTAGTTGGAAGGAGAAAGTTTAATGATGCTTTGGAGGGATTTATTTAATCTTGTCTTTTATTCTATTTCGCACGAAGGAAATATTAAAAGTGAGAATAAAGTGAAATTTTGCAAGATTGCATGTTCTAAGGAATAAAATTTTACAGAATAGATAAAATAGAAGGAGATTAATGATTAGCTCATATGAAAGATGGAGGTTCTAACTCCTTCATATTTAAAAAGGAAAAGCTTCAGAAACCATAAAGGAGTGAATAGATATGCTAATCAAAAGATGTGTTTAGTTAAGTTTTATTGTGAGGAGTACTTCTGAGATTGAATCTAAATTGAGGTAGTTATCTATTCTGAAAAGTCAAGTTTTAAAGAAAAAGTGGAATGTATTTTTTACTGAATATATTCTCACATTTTCAAATTTTATGTATAAAATCCAATGAATTCAATTTCTTTAATCATTCTTTTGGAAGTTACAATTTCTCATCTGCCTGATTAGCATTTTAGTACTTTTTGCATGTTTAAGCATTTTCTCCGAATTCTTAACTTTAGTATTTTGTATGAAAACATTTTATGAATAAATTCATATTTTTGATCGAATTTCGTATAAAGATTTCTCGATATTGTCTCTAATTAGTGAAATGCTATTACCGAGGTTAACATTTATTGTCAATCAAATGCTTTATAAAAAACATGCTATATATTGTTGCATATAGTTATTTCATTGCTTATAAAATAATATGTTTTAGATTGTTATTTATAAACTATCAAATGATTTATAAAAGAATATGCAGTAAAATATCATTTATATTTATTGAAACTCCTTATAATAAGTAAAAAATTAAATAACACATGCTTTATGATATTCAGAAATATTTTACAGTTATTTAAATGCTTCATAAGGAATAAGATGAATTATTTGATTGAATTATTGATAAATGAATTAAAATTGAGAATAATTTGAAATTTTCTCAATTGCTTAAATATTCTGTAAAAAATGAAATAAGACGATTTTCCAAAATTGATGATGATTTCCGTTGCGCGTATAATGAATCAGTCAAAATTTTTATTAATCCATTTGAAAATGCAAAGAAATGTATACAGGTGGATATGTCAAATTTTCACATTTTCAGCAACAATAAATTCTGTAGAAATAAATGCTAACCATAGAATATAATAATTGTCCCAATTTTTGTTGTAACTCGTTTTTTTTCCAGCAGCTTTTTTGACGTTTAACAGAAACATGACAGGCTGGACTCTGTCCGTATCCTGCAATGTACGACCTTTGCTTAGTTCATATTTAATAACTGAAGATGTTTCTTCTTTCTGAAAATTCAAGTATAGTTTGATTATTCCAAATATGCACATTTTTCGGTTTCGGTTAGATTATTTATTTATTTTATTGATATTATGAAGCAAAACAGTAAGTAATTATCTAAATAACCTTCTAGCATAGAATTCATGGAATGAAACAAAGGGAAAATTATCATATAATTGTTTACAATGGATAAATTATCCCAAATCCGACTCATATGCGATAAATATTATATTAGAATGCATTGCACACATATGGAATTTGTAACATTATTGCTATCTTATACAAATATTCTTAGATAAAAAATGGAAAAAAGAAAGTTTTTCAAAGGCATGAAATTCTTTACAAAGAAACGTCTGGTAAAAATGTCTGATTTCAAAGAAATTTCTGGTAAAAGTTGATGTAAGAATTATAATTACCTAAGAGAAAATTTAGTTTGACAAATATTTCAGCCACACATCTTCGAAGACAAAAATTCTGGGTCACGTTCCATCCCTTGATATCGGAAGAAATAAAGAACAGTTTTTAAAAAATATAATAAAATTAATAAATAAAAATAAAAGAATTATTCTTTTTCTACTCTTTGCGATATATGAGTTAACGAACTTAAAAAACACAGGAAGAAAGGGGAAAAAAACTGGACACCGACAATTAACTTTAAAAAAAGCTCAAACCTGAATCATTAACAGCATTTAGGTGCAATTTATTTTTAATATTTTCTTTTTTTACAAGTATTAATTTCCTTTTTTCATGCAATAATTAATTTAAAAAAAACTTTCACTATGTACCAGTATTCATATTATTTTAAAAGAATGAAAAGTTATATTTTTGACGACATTTTTTATACAATTCTAAAGTTAAAATAATATTTTTATAAATGCAAATAATTAGTAATTTATTTCAAAACAAACAAATGTTTTTCAAATACAGTTACAAACTATGCAATTTGAAATGAAAAAAAAATATATATAATGGAAAATATGCTCATAACAATATAAGTATTTTATTTAGTACACTGTAACATTGTTCTTTCTATGAGTTTATATATCGCCATTGTTCTTTCCCATATGCCTAATGGGAATTCTATGCCATAATTATATAAAATAAAATTATAAAGTGCATCACTTTTACGCATATTTTTAATGTCAGAAGTTATTATACATTATCAACATAATTTAATTTTGCTCCTTCAACATAATTTAATATTTTCAGAGTCAATATGATTTCCTGCTATTTGCCTATTCAATATAATTTAGGATGCCATCAAATATCTACCATTTGAAAGATCATAAAATGTTATCCAATTCCCAATTTTTTACTTAAAAGCAAGAAAATATCCTGTATATAATATAAGCATATGAATAAATAAATATGATAGGTTTATAGCAATATTTTATATCAGCACAGTCGTGATTATATGAATAAATTTTATGTTAACTTTAAAGATTAAGATTACAAATACTATAATTTAGAATTTTCATAATATTTCAATAAAGTTAAACACATATGTGTAGGAAAGTTTAGAAAAATATTTAAAATGCCCAAAAATGAAATATTTATAAAATAAAAATAAAATTTTAATTTTTAATGAGTTACTTAACATATATTTTGTGGAAGAATTGATAGTTTTCAAAAATCATCCTTTAACTCATTAATATTTCATGATAGTTAGAAATACGTACAAAGATTAAAACTCTCCGATATTTTCTAAATGTTTGATGTTTTAAACATGAATGTATTAGTTTATTGGCACAAAATAATAACACAAAAATTAATGATACTTCTTAATATTACCAATATATTATATTTAAAATATTAGGTGCAGTCCGTTGATATCGTACTTAATTTACTGCTGATATATTCAATTATCATTGGGTCATTATTAATAAAACATATTTAAATAAAATACATTTTAAATGATGTATAAAATAATCGATGCACTTAATTCAACACCCTTGATTCTGCACCTATGTTCTTTCACGATTGATAATTGACAATTTTCAAAAAAGTGCCTGTAGGTACTTGCTAGAATGGAGGGTCTTGGATGCATTGATCTTAAAAACCTCCTTCTAAGTGACGGCAATTAAAATATCTTAATTTAGTTTTATTGCAACTGAATCTTGAAAAATGTATATCCTGGTTTTTCTTGTTATTTTAAACAAAGAATACAAAAATTTCCTAAAATTTTGATAACACCTGCCGAGGAACATAAAAATTTGAAGAATTTTATGGAAAATTAACGTGGTCCAAATAAGACTATATGTTTTTCAAATATCACCAAATGGACCATGAGAATGTTGAAAATGTTGGCATCTGAACTTTAATAATTTATTTCAAGTGATCGAGAAAAATGTAGAATCACACTATTCGTTTACTCAAAGAGGGTAAAATTAGTTTAGTTCATTTTGATCAGCCCTAACTGAAGGTATGGATATGAGACATTTTGAACCAAAACTACTTTCTGTATATAAAACTGCAGTATGGTTTCCATATACTTTCCATGATGGAAATTCCTGCAATGGTAATTGATGCAGATTAATCACCAATTTCTAATAATAATTAGAGAATTCACATGCTAAGAGATATGAAACATTTTTGCATTTATGTTTCTCAGTCATTCAATTGAATGCCCCTCTATTTATACATTTTTTTACAATTTTGAGGATCACGAATGGTGTTAGTGAACATGTAACTGCGCTATAAACCTCTATATGTCGTTTTAACACAGATAGATCTTGAAGATAGAGCAAAATTAAAACCTCAATGATCAAAGAAGTTATGCTTCTGTAAGTTAATATTTATTGGAATGTAATTAAGAAAAGTATATACAATTCATACATATACATTTTTGAAAGTACTATATACGTATTATAGCAACTGTTATAAACTGGCTGGGTGAATAAAACTTAACCTCATTATTTTGATTTATATCATTGTCCAAATATGGATACCTCAAAAATAAGGGAATGGCAAACTTCAAGTTTAGTGGTACTTAATATAATGATAAGTATAGGAAAAATGGGGGATCGAGTCATAGCTAGCAGATTATAAAATTTGCTTGCGATGCCGTACCATGCTCAGTGATTTCTATTAGTTCTCAACCATAGTTCATTTCTATTGCAATATTTTTGTTCGGCCATCATACCTTCAATAGATTGATGAGGCTCAAATGTGTTCAATCAAATGTTTGAAAATCCAGCCATCCGATTTTCTTCTGATTATTTAACTTGGTGGAATTTACGTTTAAAATATCATAATGTTTCAAAATGATATTCTTAAAATGGGTCTTCTTCTTCATCCCATTTTTTATTTCTATGTGTTGATGTTATTAAAGCGATGACGTTAGCATAATATGTATTTATTGTTCACAAGTAAGTTTTATATTTTTATATTTTATTGTTACAAGTAAGAAAGTAGTTCTATAGAATAACAACAATCTACCATTCAAACAAAAAAATGTACAGAATTGTTTGTTTGTTTGTCGCAACATCTTCCACATTCTGATTAACCTCCAGAGGTAAGACCCGTTGAATAGGACGGGTGATATTTCCTTTGACACGAAGAATGCAGGTATGGATTTTTCCCGATCCCCTAATAATTTCACCAAGAGAACTTTCTTTTAAATTTGTCGTTGTCTTAAATCTTCTTTCATTATGACCAAGTTTTCTATTTGTGCTCTCGGTGATTGTTTTACATTTTTAATTTGACGATTTGTACGTAACTCCAAAAGATATTCACTTGGAAGATGAAAGAAATTCATCCCTGCTTTTTTACAAGAATTTATAGCATTCTTTTAGATCTCAATCTACTGTATCTCCATGCAGCTAATCAGACAAAAAATGATTTTTCACCTTAGAAAATTCCCAACATACAATAATTAAATTCTTTTGAAGATTTTAACAAGTCTGATACAACAGATATCATTTTTCAAGAAATTTTCTTAGAACATAGACACCAATACCAAATTTTTTCCATGGATTTTTCAGAAGGGTCAAAATTAGTTGCTTACGTCTCTTTTTCTCTTGTTTTCACTCATATAATTTCTTCTTTAACTTCATCCTTTCTGTTCAGTTTATATTGCAGAAATAAGTAGCCGTTTATATGCTCTAGGAGAAATCTTTAATGGTCTGGATAATATTTTATCATTCACACGGACTTTCCGAGCGCTTTGCATTGTCTAAAATCATGTAATCCTCATCCCTATCCCTTGATTTTGAAAGTCTTAGATGTTCTTGATAAACTAATTCTCGTGATTATAATATTTTATTCTGTTGAGTACTATCCCATGTTGGAATATTAGTAACGAATAGGTAAAGACAAGGTTGCCGAATTGGCGACTTCTTCAACTGTGACTAATATTTCTGTGAATGGCACCAATAAACACATTAAAATGCTTCTTTATTCTAAATGACAGAGGCAATGGGGCCTGATTAATTGTGAACAGAAAAGCAGGTAATGTTTTCACACGTTTACGAATTGGGCACACTAGATTCATCCATATTCATTAGTTGTTAGGCAAACAACAACCTTTGTGTTCACGATGTAATTTTCAAATGTCTGTACAACTTATTTTGTCAGTATGCCCAAATTTCAATGTCCAGTCCTTACGATTTTTTTAAAAAAGTGTTGCCATTCAGTATCTTTTCTGCTTAGTAAGATACGTCTTGTCCAACTCTTTGCTTTTTAAAAGTCCATAAATTTTTACCCTTTTGTTTCATTTTTATCCGTTTATTATTTTGCCCATTTATTTGAAAGTTTCATAAATTTATTTCCTTTATTTGATCTGTTTATTATGTTCACTTTGGTGATTCTTTTAAAGTAATATAATTTTACCCATTCTTTGGCTCAATGTGGTCAACATCATGACTCTTGCGCCATAAAACCCAAACAAAACAAATCAAAACAAACCAAAAGATAGTATTTGGACCACATTTACCAAAATGTATCCACGAGGTTTTTAAGTTGACTGTAAACATTTGAGATTTTGTTATTTCTAAACTGGGGTCTGTATGGAATAGTGGTCAACTTTCGACCAGTTAAGAAATGTGCTAGTGTCAAATCTCACTCTGTTCCATCCAGACCTAAGTCCAGAGATCCGGACCAGATATTGTTCGCTTGCCATAACAGATGTGACAGTGTCTGAACATTGAAATTGCTAGCTACAGAAAGTATTGCACCTCATGTCCACCATATATGGATATACAGATGTTTGATAAATTTTCCACTCCTGGATTTCTTTAATGCTATTAGAATTATTCTGTTCCACCGAAAATAGCCATATATGAGGATAAGATTTCCTCGTAAAAGTACTCATGTGTTTACCAAATATCTCGGTAGATGAATGGGTCCAGTGACTGCATTCCAATGACAGAACTTTCCTTTTGAGTGAGAAATTCAAGCATTAATTTCATTGTAACGCACGTTATTTTGCATTCAATACATGCCTCCTCTATCTCGGTAGTACAATTATTTATATAATCATGGATTCATTTAACATGTCGTGGGTAGTTCATTCATAGTCGATTGAAGTAGTCCTTAAAACTGCGATATTAATTGAACTTTATTTTTATCTAATGTTGGCTTGTATTTTGTAAATTGAATTCGAAAACTGTCCAAAATTAACTTTGAAGTTAAAAGAGGTTGTTTAAAATTATAACTTATTTCATTTTGTGATTAAATATATCTACAAATTTTTGCCTCAACACCAGTTAGAATTATAATTAAAAAATTGTAATTTAGTGATTCTTTAATACGTATTCATGCATGATGATGAAAATTAGTAATTATATGTTCTAGAAAATATGATAAGAAATGATTAAAAATAATATTTTGGTGTTATCATGCCTCTGAATTTTATTAGATGTTTCCTAGAAGACATTTTTTTAATAATGAATATGGCAAAGATAAAGGAGATGGAGTATAAAATAATTCTCATATGAACTGAAAATGCATTAATAATTATATTAAGACATTATACACAGCTCATATAATTTTTCTGAATAATTTTAAATATATTAATATTTTTAGTGTATGTTTTTAAAATTTTTATGATTGCTGTTAACTAACACTCGCACGTATAACGCTCTAGATATTTTTCAGAATTGTTTCAGATATAGCTTATTAATATTTGAAAAAATGATTGCACGATTTTTGCATCTCATCATTGTTCAAGGAAGAAATGGCATGGAAACATATATGAATTTATTTTTGTATAAGAGTTATGAGTTTCTTTTATAATCAAAATATAATTATATATTATTTCCTAAAAATCTTGTAAACTATCTCACACTTTTTAACTTTGATAATTAAATTAGAAAAGCAATCAACTAAGGTGATCATTTATTCCTTTTAAATGTGAGAAAAAGATTTCTGTAAATACGACAGATCTTAAAAATTCCCTCAATCAAATATTTGACATTATCATATTCAACCAATTTAAATTCATTGCTCTGGTTTGATTTTACTGTCAACTAGGTCCATTGCTATCTTATGCATTATATCTAATATCATATAAATTCAATATGGGTCACCATAGATTGCAAAAATAACAGTTATTTTGTTTAAATTATACCGCATCTTAATATTTTATCTATTACTTTTCTTCATCAAAATGGTATATTTTTCATTTAGGGACTGTTTACTGATCTAATCAAATTGCTTTAAACTAAGCAATAAAGCATTTTCAAGAATCTACAATTAAAGAGAATTTTCACTCAAACATGATTTCAAAACAATTTATTAAGTAGAATTTATAGCATTTTTTTATATCTGAATACTTAATAAACCCTTAAAATTAAACAGAATGGAGCTTGCTCCAATATTGCTTTGCAAATATTGATTTTAGAATGCCTCTCAACCCTTTAAAGGATATTCCACTATTTATTTGAAAGTTATGCATTTGGAGGTTTTCCATAAAATTTCTTTTAAATCGACTATCTTCATTTGAGTGCTATTGCATTCTATTGAGTGAATGAATATAAATTTTTAAAAGTACACTACATGCGCAGTATTTACGTAAATTGAGTGCCATTAAATCATCTCAATAGAGTCTGGTTTAATTCTAGACTTACTTTTTAAAATTTTTCAAAGCCAAAGAATTCTGGAAAGAATATTTATTATACTTCGGAATTTGAGATGCTATATTAACTGTGAATGTTTAGATATGGTTCCCGCTTATGGTTATGACATATTTATCTCTTAATGCTGTATAGTGCAATTGTTAAACACCCAGATGCGCAGTTAAACCGCAGTAAGTGGTCTTCCCATTATTACTTCGTCTACTCTGAAAAATATATTATTGCGTATTATAAACCACCTGCAATGGTCAAAGATAAACATAAACATTAGAAAAATGTATTCAAGATAAAATAATAATAAAATGAATAACGACATAAAATGCAACAAATATTGGAAAGATATATGTGTAATAAATTTATGAAATAGAATTTTGAAAGAGTCTACTAACGTGGAATCTTAAAAGATTTATTTCAAAGATATACTTATGAAATGAGAACTTTATTATTAGTTATTGCAGTTACACACTTATGAAAGTACAGAGAGACAGATGATCTACCCCTTGATTGATTGATAGTTTTTTTTTTCTTAATTTGAAAGCTGCCTACAGTTTGGATGCTAAATCTAATTACCTAATTTTTCCCAACTACTTCTGTTCGGTTTGGAATTCTTGTATTAACTTCGGGTAGCCGAACATGCTTCTTCCTTTCAATGAAAGTCTTCCAAAATTTAATAAAAATCTGCAAATATTATATTACGATCGTATATCAACATTCATTCGCCCAGTTTAGAGCCGTTTGGAGTTACCATGATCTTAAACAGAAATATAGAGAAACGAGCCATAATTATTCCAAAAATGTGTTTTAAGACTCAATGATTCCGAAAAGTCAAAGTTAGTTGTTAAAATTTTGAATAAGAATATGGATTTTTTTCTGCTGATTGAATCTTTTCAATGGAGATAAAAAAATTTCGTGGTATATTTTATATAAGTCAAAATTAAGAAAAAAATAAGAAGCTATTTTTTTAATGACGATGATTTTGTTGTTGTTTAAAACGGTATGTAATCGCGTACAGGAACGAGAGGTTATTAAAATATTAAAAGAAAACACATACAGGCCATCTGTTGAATCCTTTGATCTTATGTTCTCTTAGTCATGGTGAGATAAACTTTTTGAATGTATTTTGATGCTGTAATAATATAGATGTAAATATATCTGATGAATGAGGGAATAATGATTGAACTGTTTCTGACTTTCTCTTGAGGGAAAAAAAAGAAAAGTCCCGGTCCTAATTACCATACAGATTTTGTATAAATTTTGTATAAAAGTTATTTATCTGATACGTTATCAATAGTAGGTAGCCCAACACCACCTCTAACTTATGAAAAAAAAAATTAAAATATTTAGGAAATGAACATTTTTCTAAAGGAATACGCTGGAATGGTCTCCCCAATTCTTACTCGCACACCTTATTTTTTGGAAGAAAAGGAGTTTTTACAGCACAAATAACTATTTTTTTTTCATTTCGACAATATATATTTATTTTTGTTAAGTAAAATATTATTTATAAAGAATAAATATTCCAAAATTGTTGAACTTACACGTTAATTGTTGACGATGGAAAAAATTCTAGACTCCTACGTATGGCATTATACAACAACAATTATACTAAAAAGACGCAAAATTCTTATTTACAATATATTTCATTCTAACATATCAAACATTCAATTACGAGGACCTTACTGATGCATGGAACATTGTCGAATACGGTTGGTTCCCTTTTACAAGAGTTAAAATCTACATTATCAGAACAGTTTGAGCAATTGTTTGATTGAGATGCTTCTCAAGCCGGCTTCATAGCTTAGGGGTAGTGCATCTTCCCTTTTCTGTGCGTCTTCTCAGGTTCCAGTCCTGGATCGGGCATGGATGTTCTTACATTGTGTTCTATCTGTGCGATGCGTGGATGAGCTCCTCTGTAAAAAGAGGTTGTACAAATGAATGTATGTGCATCCTCCTACTTTGAGCTAGAAATTAGTCTTCTGCCATCAGGTGCTCAGTGGACTTTAACCACAGAAACCATTTCAAACTCTTTCCTTGTTAAAAGACATCACCATCAGATGCTTCTCACATGCAGACTGATAATCCAGTCCTGGATCGGACTTCAGATTGATTATAATCACATGTAGGCTCATAATTTTTCGCACATGTTAAGTTTACCAAACATCATTGGTAAACAAGATTTGTAAGGTAACCTCAAAGCCAAATATTAATATGTGTAAAACGAGATGGTTAGGTAGCCGGGGAAATGTCTTTGGGTACAGAGAAATTTTCGAGCGTGTTTTGGAACCTGCTGCTGCATTACGTAAGATCTCAAGTGGATACACAAGAAGTACAGCTACATTATTTCCTTTGTTTCCTTAAAATAATTATGAAGCAAAGTCCGAAGGCATTGCTGATAATAATGAGTTTTCTACTTCATTCTCTTTTAAGCTCAGAATAGTAGCAGCAAACCAGAGGTTTATATAAAATTGTATGTTTACTCTGAGAAACTGCAATTAGAGTTACACTTTAAGTTTATTCTTTCTTTATCTTCCTTTTTTACGTCTAATATAGAAATTATAGAAATTAGAAAGGAAAAAAAAATCATAAAACATTTAAAATACATATATTTGTACCTTTTAAGTATATTTCCAATTTTATAGCGCCATCTATCGGTTTTTTGGGAACTGTTTTTCTTCTAATCCTTTTCTGCTTGACTTGAATTTCTTGCTCAGCAATTTATGATCCATTACACAGAGTACTTCGTTGTATAGAAATATCAGAGTAAGGGTATTTTAATTTTGGTCACCTTGTGCATGAGTAAGAGGGGTTTATTTTAATAAGAGTTTACAACGCTTTCTTAGAAAAAAAATACGTTTTGCCAAAAATATATAGCTGATATTGAAGAATATAAATATATACGCAATCCTTGACATAATTTATAAGAATTTCGAGTTAATTCTTTATTTCTTTACTGAATAACGTTGACAATTTGAACTTTCGTTATATTTTCTTACTTATTTGAAACTCAGTCAATACATTTTTTCACTCTCAGAAATATAGATGCAATAAACAAAGTTTATAAAGTTAAACTTAAAATTTCAATATTTATTCATTTGCATAAAACGTATAAATGCCAACCTAATCACAAACTTAGTTCTTCAAATATTATTTAGAATATTGTACAAGATTCGTTAACGCCTGTATCTATGTTTTTAGAAAATATTTCATTTGCCTTGATGAGACATTATATAAGTAAAAATGTTTGAAAAATTAAGAAGTGAGTTAATGAAATTCTTTAGAAAAACACTGCTCTATATATATCTAATATTTAGCATTAGATATAAAATATAAATTATTCTGTAAATATTGAAATGTGTAGTTAACTGACAAACTCTAAAGAAGCATCCTGCTGTATGGACAGAAGAAAGCATTCTTGAAAAGTAATCGCTTTTAATAGACCTTTAACTATTAAATAAACCACTTTAACATAATTTTTATCAGAAATTTTCAGCAACATAGTCTTATTTTAAAGGAATGTATAGTTAAGGCTTAATTATACTATATTCCTAGAGCCTTGATGTATACCATATTATATTACCATTAATTACCTCGTCAGTAATTGCTCCTCTACCAAGGTATGCAATTCTAATTTTGAAGTTCCAAATATATGCTTGTTTAACTTTCTGCAAAAGTTTTAAGAGAGCTGTCGTGTGTTATTTATTTATTTTTTGCAATTGAATTATATGTTCTTTTTTATTAGAATATTTTGAATTAGAAATTCTTCGGAAATTTTGAATTTCCGAAGGAATTTACTTTCTGCAATGAAGGAAATATTTTTTAAAAAAATTTGTATAAAAGTCCATTCTATAACTGACAAATTTTAAGATTTTTCAAACACTAATTATTTAATATAGATACTTTTTAGTTAGTTCATAATTGCCTTTAATCAGTTTTTATTTGCTTAGAATTATAACTTATAAGTTGCTTAGAATTATAACAAAGAAGATAAGTATTATGGTCTAGTCAAGATCTATCTATCTTCAAGACTAGTTTGTAACCTGTTTTGAGTATATGTTAGACCTCGAGGTTTCATGGTTATTAATAATTTCTTTTTTAATGAGTCATTGTGAAATCTTAAATCATGAAATATTAGATTAATACATTGATATAAGGTTAATTAAAGTGTCTCTTTAATACAGAAATACAAATTTATATTCTGAAATTTGATTGTAGCTGTCAGTTTGTCACCACGCTGAAAAAAATATATAAAAACTTTCATGAAATAAATAATTTAAATTCTCATTCAAAAAATTTTTAAACCCACAAATTGTTGTTCGGTAGATGAAAGCTAAAACAAATGGGAGGATGAGTGCCAAAGAAGTATAAGTAATCTTATTTAGTGACATCGTGTACACATTGATGAGAAGTTTCCAAAAGCTGAATATTTATTTATTCTTTTGAATTTTATATTTAAGCTTGATCTAAAAATGATACTGTGAGAGTACCGTTTCGTTCTCTTTTTATTTTGTTATTAAAAATAAACAAAATAAGACCATAAAAAAAGAAATAATATTCTGTTACATTTTTATTTTATTTTATTTATGTCATTTTGGTGGCGTCCCCATATAGTGAAAATCAATTCTGGAATTATAGTTATGAAGAAGCTGAATGTTACAATGATTGATAACTGAATTTCCTGAAAAAGGTGAAAATACCTATGACGGAATTAAAAAAAACACATTCAATTTTGTAGCAGTTGTGTTATTCTTTCTTCCCTTTTGGGTAATAGATGGCTGGGCTAGATTAGGTACGCATCCCATAATGCATTTCTGTTGTAGTTACTAGTAAAACACATAATTTTTGTATTTTAAAAAATATATTAAATAATAATACTTTTAAATATATAATTGAGAGGTAATTATTTCCCATTTTTTGAATTATTGATGGTTCAACATGCTGAGGGAAAATGAAGCACAATTCAACAAAAACTGTTTTTACTTCTTCATTCTTGCAGCTGGATACCTTGAGAATCACTTCTAAAGTGATTATTCTCTAAGAATAATTATTATTATTCTCTCACGCTCTAATTTCTAATTTTCTATTACATGAAGAATTATAGAATGTTATTACCTGCATTATAAAGTTTTATATATTCATGTACAAATATATTCATTTTTATGGATGTATTTATTCTTATTTTATATATATATATATATATATTCTTAGAATAACAAAAATGTGCTTATTTGAAGGGCAGCATGATGTTCAACACAGCAGACAATTTGATCTAAAGCTATCAAGTACTAATCCCATCCAATTATGCATTAATCGGATGGGATCTGTACTTAAACAGCTATTAAATATTATATATAAAATTCCAATTAATTAAAAAGTTATTGAAAATTTGGACTTTTGTATGTATAATTTCAGATATCAATAATGCACAAAAGAGATTTTTACACAATGTTGCCTTTTAAACATTAAATTTTAATTACTATTTGAAATTGTTTGATCTCAATTTTAGAATTAATTAATGAATTACTGAAGGAAATTCAATTTAAAAAATCTTCATCATTATTTTCCAGAATCTTTTATTTTTTTAAGATCCTTAGGAATATAAAATTAAGTTTAAACAACGCACATATTTCAGATATAAGCAGATATTTCTGAACTTTATTATATGTTTTTGAGTCATTAAAAGAAACTTATCTTTACGACGGAGAAAAAGGTTTATCTTCGGGGATTTGGTGAAAAATCACCGAACAAAAAGATACTATAGCTACTATTGTGCAATATCTTTTCCAATTCACTAACTTGCAATAACAAGCAAAGTATTTCCACAATATCAAAAAATTCAGTACTTCAGTATGTTTCCAGCTGAAAATATTTTCAAAAGGTTGCTATCGTTACAAGTACATTTGAAGATCAATGGAATGTTTAAATTATAGAGAGCAAAAAGAAAGCTGAATTCCACAGAGCAGGCTTATTTTTGAATGTTTAATATCTAAATGTTCCTTTCAGCGAAATCAAATATTTCGCATAGTAATTGCGTTTAATGTGCTTTTGCACCCTTTTTAACACGATATTGTTTAATGTCAGAAAGCACGGAGCATCATTCAATTATATTTTATTTCTCGCCACACTGAACTCAGCATTTATTCGAAATGTCAAGTACCGCAGTTGAGATAATCAATGTATTAAAGGAGAAATTTATAAATCGAAAAAAAGCAGTGTGCAAATCTCAAGTAAATTAGTTCAAACTATTTTTTATGTCTATTTTAATGTTTCTGTCAAATATTTAAGAAGTAAACTTATATTTTTTGCAAAACTTACAGGATTGTACCTTTTAATTTGATTCTTTGGTTAACAAAAATTTAAAAGAATACTGACTTAAGCTGAAATTTTTCTCATATTTATATCTATCTAATTTCAAAAGATACAATTCTAAGTTTCAAAACGCAAAAAAAAAAAAAAAAAAAAAATCGAGCTGAAATTCTATTTATTTGATTTTAGATACTTGATGTATTAACATTAATCAAACATCACTGCAATAACTCCGTTTCATTTAGTTGTGTATGGTACGTAATAGAAAATTAATGAACAGTTGATTGTTGATAAAAAAACATATATATAGGAAATTTTCAAAGTATTTACCATTGGTGCCTATTTAAAAAAAAACATTTAAAAAGATATTTGTTTAGACAGTGTACTTTTTAAGTGAGTTTCCATATATTTTCTTTAAAAATAGAAACTTTTTCCGTATTTTTCTAAATTGTATTGAAATATTTAATAGTAATTATGCTGTTTAATTACATTTTAATTTGTATTTTCAGTGACAATGCTTAAGTATTATCATGATATTACATTCTAATGCAGTCTCCCTTATTATAAAGTTTTGGAAGTCTCAGACGCCCTACAATAAAACCAATTTCCATGCAGATCTAAATTATTTAGAAGAAATTAAAATTCCTGATTAGTAAATTAAATCGCATTGCGTTAAATATAATTTTATAAGAATTGCAACGGATTTTTTATATTTTTATAAATACAGTATCGAAACTTGAATATGATATACTTAGCATTGATAGATGAGTTTCAGTATGAGTTTTTGCACAGATAAAAAAATATGGCCTATCTATGAAATATATTTAATTAAGAGAAAAAACTATTTTCATGTTTAAATAATAAGAAAAACAGAGAAATTTAATTCCACATAATTATTTTTATATTCATGTTGTTGTTTTTTTCCATTGAATTTAAAGGTCTTAGCGCATTTCTTTATATAAGAATATATTTTTGCAACGCAACGCCAATTTCAATCCTATTTAAAACAATAATTCTTTTACCTTTTTTTCATCTTTTACATTTTTTTTCATAATATTTCATTCCTTCTATAAAGTGTATTTTATACTAATTAAGAATAAATTCTTGGAATAGCATTTTTTGTGAATTTCTTCCTTGTTAGTTAAATAAAGTGCTTGTTTTTAACTTATTTTTCTTCAAACATCTTATTTTAAAACATAATTTGTTTTTCTTTACTTTAATGTTAATATCAAAGCAGCTGCGTAGGAAATATATTTTCACACATTCAATTAAATTTAAATATTTTGAAGTAAAATTGTAGTTAAATTATATTTTCAAATACAGTTTTCAACCCTTGAGTTAAAATTAAATTGAAGATAAAAAGGGAATTTTATTTTACGCTTCGTAATCATATACATAATAAGAACTTTAAACATAATATTTTCCTCCTTTTCTCATTAAAACTGATTTAAAATTTTGTGAATGCTTAGAAATTTTATCTTATTATCCCCTAAAAACGCAACTATGAATAAAGTGTTTGCTTACGATAATATTTTTTTAAAAAAAATTACTTGTTATAGGTGTTGTCTTCTACTTACTTTACTTCTGAAAATTCTAAATTATAACCATGTAGCAACAATAGTTACATTTAAAAAACTTAATTTTATTTTCTATCTTAACAATTTTGAAAAAAATAGTTTTTTTAGTCAGTTAAAAAATACCACGCTTCAAATATCAAGACGTTTAAAATCAAAAGAAGTTGATACGCTATGTGCATTGATTTTGTTTTTTCGATAAATCTATAAAGCAACTCTAAACAAATATGTTGTAAAATAGTCAAATTTGAGATAAATTGAATTTCATTTTTGACGCGAAAATATTTTTAAATTTTACTTTTAGTTTATTTCGAAAGAATGGATTTTAAATGTAATATAATAAGATATAAATTTTTTTGCAAGTACAAGAAGTAAATTGTACAAGAATTTGTGCATGCAAAATAGTTTGCATGCAACAGTATTTGGAAAGTAGAAATTGTGGATTGAAATATTTTTAACAAGAGTGGAGACACATGGCACTCACTAGTTGTCTAAATCGGTCTATCGTTCGAAGAGATAGATTTAATACTGAGACCCGAAGCATGGACAATAAAGTAATGGCAAGATATCTAGAGAAGTGGGCTCGTACAGAGATGGGACCCGTGATATGATTTCTATGGGCCAAGAATGTGCCCCAATAGGATATTCACAGGAAAATCGCTGAGTTGTACGAGGAGCGAATCGATGAGTAAACAAAAAGTGGTGAAATGGTTTCGTTCTTTTGAAGCGAGCAGAAAGTTTGCTTGAAACGTTTAGGTTGGTGGCCTAGAGTCATTTCCATCCCTATAGTCCCATTGGGCTACCAGTAAATATTTCCGTTTCCCGTTTTTGAAGCGACATTTATCCTAAACAAGATTCATACCAGATAATAGTTCAAAAAGGTGCGGAGAAATGACTCAATAGCCAGGAATCTGATATTCAAGACGGGTTAAACGGGTGTGATAAGCGCTTCCACAGTTTTAGTGATTATATGGAGAAGAGACAGCCACGTATGTCTCTTAATTACCATTTGTACCCTGGGTCCATTTTTAATAAAGCATTTTGCCTTTGCCATATAACTTTTTTGGATCATCCTGGTAACATAAGTCAAATGGAGAAAAAAAAACAAAATTAATAAAAAAAGTCTTTAGTAAATAGCATATTTATTATTATAGTACTTTATCATGTCTCTTTAACCCTTTCTTCATTAAAAAAAATTGTATTTGAAGAATTAAAGCGACTTTTGAATGAACAGGTTCCTAATTCAAAGGGAATTTCTAATCCGAAATTCCTGAATAAAGTGAGTAATGAATAATTATTTTGCTCAGTACATAATCCAAATATTATGTGATCTAAAATTACTTCTTATTTAATCATTAACAAAAATGCATTAATTATTTTTATTTTATATAAAATGCATTGATAGCTATTCAAAATCAATATAATAGTAGATCTACATATTTCATTAAAAATTCTTCATGTTAATGTACTGATATTATATCTATTAACTGGCAAAGTGTATTATTTGTAAATTTGTCCAATCATTGAATTTAATTTAATTTTACTGGCATGCAATTTTACTACAGGAAGGGATTTTTAGAAGAATCCTTATGATTTTGAATCACCAGATGCTTGAGACAAAATTCAGCATGGCAACCTCCATGAAACATCCATATAACAAGACTAGATATTAATATGATTGAAAATTGAAACTTGCATTATTTTTTAAACATACTATCCCTAAACTTCAACGCAATTTTACCAAGTTTCAAAAGTTTTATTATTTTTTATTACTTCGGTTAAAAAAGGTTTTTCTGTCGTTTCTATAATTATTGTTTCAAAGTATGAGTGATTTCTTCATCTATTGAGAATATTCTTCTCCATTGCGCTGTCATCAATGGTGCAAATATAGGAAAATCAATGGTAACAGAATCTGGTATGTATAGCGGCTGTTCCAAAACTTCGAATCATTTTTTATTGCTTCGGTTATTCGTTGGATAGAATGCTATCAAATTTTTTTTGTAGCGTGCATGTTGCATGTGTCAGCTAAAATGCAACAAGTTATCCGTGTGGTATGGATCTAATTTGCAAGTTCCAATTTAGTTTGCAATACAATATCGTTAACATTGTTCACAATTTTGCCTCTTTGAATGAAATAAATGGATTCTACACTTTCCATGTCCCATAATAGTTCACTTGATGGGTGAATATTAAGTTTCTAGGGATGATGGATATTCGACGTATAATTTTCACAGGTTCACACCTCTTGTAAACCCTCATTTCCTCATTGAAGCAGATTAACAATTGAGCTGCCCTAGTCAAGGGTATGTTAATCACGAACGACAAACGCTGGAATTAGAGAGGCAAGTTGGAAAGGAATTTTGCACTAATTAAGAGCTAGACATTAAATACGTTGTTAAACCTTTGGATAGAGTAATTGCGAAAGTTCCTTATATTTTAGACTTTTCCTTATATATTCGACACTCGGAGTTATATTTTACATGCATGATATCTATATACCTCAAACCATTTGTGACATATGGTATTGAACATAAGCCTCTTTTTCCGAAGTCAAGATAACACTATGCCAAAGCAACTCTGATTAAATATTTAATACATATTAAGTGAAGTGTTTAATTTTAAAATATTTCATCCCGAAATTATATAAATAAATAAATATGAACGATTTTTAAATTATATTTTAATCAAAATAAAACATTTTTAATATCAATTCTTCATTACTTGGTCAAATATTCATGAAGTTTTAGTTAATAATTTCTTCTGTACTTGATCATTCTTATTAGATATGTGTCTTTTTTTTATTTCAGAAATTTGAACAACGAAAATCTTTAAAAAAAAGGAGTAGCATAAAAAAGTTCAAATTGTTTTTAAAATTAAAAGTCTAGAGACTTAGCTTAATTTAGAAATCTAATTAAGTTTATCAGGAAGAAAATATGCAAACAACTGGCAAATAAAAAGTACGAGAGACTATCCATTTATCTCAAGATCTTGTAAGAGAGACTTTGGATCTCTGACAATATTCCTTACATAATAGTAACAAGAATAAAACAATTAATTTGATATGCACCTTTTTTTAAAGATATTTTTTTGAATAGACGAGTACAATGAACGGATACTTTTCTCCAAACAAGATAATTTAGGTATTGATAATTAAGGGAGTTGGGAATTTGTATATTATTACAAGAGATAATTTTTTTAAATTATTGTTTTATATTATCATGTCAGAAGATGACGATGTTTTCGTTTAAGGTTTCTGGAGTCTCAAAATGTGAAGTCAAGAAATTGTTCAAGCCTCTAAATGTTGCATTCACATTTATATATATACAGTCATTGAATTATAATTAACTTTTCAGAAACTATTTCATAGTCATTGATGACGATGGGAATAAACCTGGTGTAGTTTGATTTCAAACTATATCGAGCTATACCCATCATATCGAGTTACTTTATTCACGATTTAAAATCAGAAATCTTAGGCTATGTAAGATCAAAAGAAAAAAATGCTGAAAATGGTGAAACACGATATCCATAGCTGTGAAAATGTTAAATTACAGATCTTTTTTACACTGTGGTCGAACAGTTAGAGAAATACTGGAACGTTTACTAATTTATAAAAATTTGATTATTTCATACATCATTGTGAATGTCATTGTATTTGCATCTATAGTTACAGCAATGATCATTTTTAGGGTCTAATCCCAGCTCTTATTGATCTGTAGTTTTGGGAAGATTACATTTTTACCAGCGTAAAATATTCTCGCTTGCTTCATTTGTAGATTAAAATAAAATGCAAATAAATCATTCGCTGGTGTTATACGAATAATATACAGCAGGATGGTGAATGATTAATTTAGTAAATTTACTTAAGATTGAGGATTTCAAATACAAAACTTAGTAAAATATTCACTTTTGATAATTTTAGGATGATAAACCGATTTACATCCTTCCAAGAATAAGTAGCTTAGTCGTTTAGATACACAGTAGGCTATGAACTCTAAGCAAGTAAGAAAATAAATATTTGAGTTCATTCCTCTAGTTCTAAATTTAAGCAATATATTCATATCTAACAAGTAGATGTGTACGTATTAGCATCGGAACCTTCACAGATAACAATGTGATTTCTTTAGATACACTTGGATTTCTTCCAAGGGAAACAAAAGTTTTGTATTGCTCTTCCATTCCGGACTTTAAGAATATTTCTCCCTTCCACTTGCGTGAGAACTATAAATGGCATTCTTTTAGTATATAAAAGTTCTTTAGTCGTAAATACGACTAAACATACTCTATCAAAAGGACATAGATCTATCATCACATGTAATGCATTAACAAATTTCTTTAATACCATGAAATTAAACATGCACAGATGTCATCCAAACATTTGATTTTTTTTAATCTAACGATGCGTATTTGTCTAATGTGCAATCATCCTATAGATATTGTTGCGAAGAGTATTCTATTTATTTAATGTTCAGAAGGTGAACCCGGAATGATTATCCATGTAGACGGTTTGCAGGTAAAGCAGGTATTATTATTATTGTCTTGCAATGACATATATAAAGTTTTTTTTGTTCATTTCGTACTCTTTCTTATTTGTAGATTCTTTAGAAAAAATCATACTGCTTTATGCAAAAAACTTTGCATGGTTTTTTTTCTTTTAATTTAGCAAGAATATCTTATCGTTTCAGATCGCAATTTGTATCTTTTACAGCTTCGTTTTTTTTATTTATGACAATTGTTCAGTGTTGACTCTATCTAAATACAAATTCATTCAGGTGGATGTTATGCGAATTATGATTATTTACAAAACAATTAATATAAACAATGTAAGTGTGAAGAATACTATTTAGCAGAGTTTTAGAATTCAAGAAGTTATTGTTCATAATTATTTTAAAATACATTTTTTAAATAAAAAAACAAACTTATGCAGTATTTTTCCATTGACTACTATTATTTCTAGGTTTATTTCAAATTTTATTTATTAAAAAAACCCTGCATTTAAGGATTATGAAGAAATATTTTATTTTGTACAATAATATAATAGTTTTATTATATTATTGTGCAATTTTTTTGCACACTAATATAATATTTTTTGCACAATAATATAATAGTTTTAAATATTAAGTCTTCTTGAGACTTAAAAGACAATAGTAAAAATTTAAATTTTTTTCTGTGCTATTTAATTGCTGAAAACCCTTTTAATTATTTAAATACAAGAAATAATATAAAAACTGTTAATTAATTTATTAATTCAAGATTTTTAAAGACGTGACTTTTTTTTCTTTCAATAATTGCGTTGAATCCATTTTTTTGATAAAATGTATATTTTGACAGATATAAAAATTCGTTAATTTAGAATTAAAGAACAAGATGAAATTAGCCTCAATGGTGGAAAAGTATCAAAAGAGAATTAATTTGTTATGATTGTTTGACTTGATCTTATGATCCTAGTTGCATCAGCTTTAGCATCCCCATTCAGATTTTAGCTTATATTTTTTTAAGTGGCTCAGTTTTATTTTCTAGATTGATTGATCTTTATTAATTATAAGGTTAATAATTAATAAAAAACGTTATATTTATAATACCGTTAATACATTTCTCATAACTTCAACATTGGTAAAAGTTAAAAGCAGGTAAATAAATTATATTTTCTTTCCAAGCAAAAATCACAACGGTTAAAAAAATAAAAGGACATATTTTCGAAAAGTTCAATATTTTATGCAGCTTATTAGCAAAGAACTCTTTGGTAGTTTTAAAGCTAATATAATATGCGGGATGAATTTATAGAAGAGCTGAAAAATTAATTATTAAGGAAGGAAATACATCATTCTTTTTTAAGTTCTGTTAATTGGGATCAGGTCTACTTTGAAGTATACAAGAAAATAAATTTTATCTTTATTTTGATTAATATGACACTTTCTAATAAAACAGTTTTCAGTTAAAAATAATGAAAATTCTATTTGTTGTATTATATATATTATTAGAAATTTTTCATTGAACAGGCTGTAAATATTTCACAAACCTAAAAAAATTTAAATACTAAAATAAATTTGACAAAAAACAATTTTAAAAACATACTTCATTTATGTACAAAATATAGTACTATAATTTTTATTATTATATAGATTAATCTTTATTTGTTATTGTTTTATTATAAACATGTTAAAAAATCCTGTCATATATTCTTCACACACAAATGATGTCATTATTATTCATTTAAAATTTTAATTAATTTATTAATTGATTATTAAATCCTGAAAATATGTATATTATTTATTCATATTAAATATAAAAAAAGGGAATGATGTTTTAAAACTACAGATTATTAAAAAAATGATTTTACAAACATGCAATAAAACATATTAAATAAAATCATATAATTAAGATAAGATAAAGTATATTCATTAATATAATGTGTGTGGTTAAACCCTTTCGCCTTCAAATAATGTTTCCAAGAAATGAATTTCATAGATAATCTTTTTATTATGTCTTTTTAACTCCTGATATGCATTTTTTCTTCATGGCAAATATAGTCATGAATTTGCACATAACTTCATTAAATAACAGTATTATAATCTAGTGATGAATTGGATGAGGTTGGTGATAAAAATAACACTTCTAGATAAATGCAAGAATTAGGGAACTAGCTATATTTGCAATTGCGTTATAGTAATTGTCTTCGAGAAAGTACCGATACCGTGCTTTGTCGGGAGACTATATAAAATGGAAAACGGGTTCTTGTCTTAGAATATCATTCGTATTTTGATTTGATGCCTAATATAATAATATAATAAGACTGTAATTTAAATAGCCAAATTCTTTTGTTAATTTCCTTTGTTCGTTTTGGTTCTGATTTTTAGCTTGATCTTCGTGTTTCTTTGGAAAATAATGTGTCATATACTATCCAAGTATATTAAATCTGTGTCGTACGGCAACGAATGGGTGATTTCCGTAATATCAAATTTTTCTTCAAGTATGACTAAAGGATTGACAGAAATGTTAATATGTAATTTGTATAATTGTAGATGAAATTATGTTTGCATTATTGCTTCCAAATCTATGAACAGGAAAATTAAATTCAGAAATTGTTAGACATGTCCTAATAACCCACAGCGTTTCTAATCATCAGAATAAATAGACCAACAGTGGTTTTTGTGGTAGACACAACAACAGTGGTAGACCAACAGTTTCTTTTTCAGAATATGACAAAAGCGTTTTCTTTTAATATTAAAAATGTTTATTAATTTCTTTGCATAATTCTCTTATAATTTATTATTATAAATTTCACTTGCAATCGAACAAGCAGGCAGCCAGATTTCTTGTGAATGGAATAAAGAAAAAAAATGGCAGAATGTGAGATTTAGTTAAAATATCATATATTATATTTTTATCTGAAATGTGCATTTGTGCTTTGCAAACTTATATGTTATCGAATTATATGTGTCCAAATCAACAGAAGGAAAATCCGAATTTGTTACAAATCTTGATATGAATTTTTAAATAGAATAGTAGCCACAATAATAATTGTGTATCAAATTTCATGAATTTATGAATTGTAACTTTTGATTGCTAGAAACTAAAAACAGATTTGATTAGCATATTAAATAAGTTTCTTACAATTAAAAGCCAAAATTAAAGAGGACAATCAGGATCTTACATGAGAAGCATCATCGCTAACCAGAAATTATTTTAGATCCAGAATGGATAAATAATAAGAGCATCAAAAGAATTGTCTCAATGGGCAGAAAAAGATTAGTCTTAAACACATTTCAGGTAAAAACTGGGGAGACGACACTGTTACTCCAAGAAATACATATATGACATTTATTAAGCCCATCTTTCTGGATGGATTTCTAGTCTATTGTTTCACGTTATCCACCAACTTGTATAAATTGGAGATAGCTCATGTCAGCCTGCTAGAATTATAACTTGACGGACTCTTATTTGACCTAGAGAAATTGTTTTTATGAGGTCACTTTGCAACATCTCCAGATTAGAAAAAAAATCCAACATTATCAAATATTTTCACAATTTCTTTAGTTATGATCAGCATAACAAAACTTTCTTCACAAAATCCTATTAACTGATGCTCTAATCAAAGACTTGAGCAAAACAGTCCCTTCAATCACGGCAAACTTATACGTTTACCTTATGGTGATGTTGATCCTCACTCCTTAAAATCTTGTCTGAACCCCTCAGAGGACTTCCCATAATCCATGTTTATTTTAGCCTTCCTATTCAGGTCACCAAAAGGAACTTGATCCCAGATCATCTTAGGCTGCTGCCAGAGATCACCATTGAAATCCCTGGTAATGTCATAAAATATTTAAGGACATCCCTATACTAGATGATCACTCTGGAAATGCCATCTACATTAAAAAGCTAACGGTTGCATTGTTCATTTACCTCCGAAACACGATTTTTCATCTTTCTTCAAGATCGAATTAATCGCAATTGAAGGTGCCCCGGAAACTGTTCTTAAGGAAAATAATTCCTGGAACCAATGTATCCATTCGGAAATTCGACATCTCCACAATTTGATCACTGTCAAATATAAAACAAATATTTCTATCTTTCTCAAGCTCAGGCTTATTTCAGAGTCCCGTAATGCTCATTTTCATTTGATTCCTTCACAAATTGATATTTATGGTAATGAACGTGCAGATAGCTTGTCCAAAGAGAGCCGCAGCCACTAGTTATCCAACTTCAACTTTCTATAGTTAATACTGAACTTTCAACGGAGTGGATAAATCTCCTCTAGCCATCACTGGTATGCAAGCTAACAGCCGGGCTGTTTGTTTGGTCTCAATTTCGAAAGAGCCTCTCTAACAACAATATCCATATTGGCAAGCGGTGTTACAAAAGGTTTTCGAGTGCAGAAATATCCATAAGATCTATATGAAAAAAATTCTATCTCAGTAAGCCTCCTCTGAGAACATCCTGGATAGTTTGGGACCTTAAAGAGAGGATATATACTCCCACCCCCTTCTGATCCTCTACTTTCTCTAGATCAAAGATCTAATGGACCTTATTCGACTTCATCAGACAGCTGGGGGATAAGCCGCAACAACAACAAGAAATTCCTTCTCAATACAGTGTATCTGATCGTTCTTTCAGAAAGAGAATATTCATATTTTAATACAGATCTATAAATCTAGTATAAAGATACAAAATTTGTAGATAAAGCCAAGATAAATTTCTCTTCTATTATCTCAAAGCATTTCTGAATTATTTTACTCGTAGACATACATGAATCTAAAATTCATTTTCCAGATTCATTTCCAGATCAGAAATGTGAAACTATTTAAAATAATGAATGAACGGATGAAATTTGTTTATCACATTACTTTATATTTAAATATTTCGCATACTAATAACTAAAAATGAGGAAACTCCAGCAAAGGCATTTATATGATTATTAAGAATGTGTCATCACCTTAAACCGGAAGAGAATAAATTGACTATTAATAATTTAAATATTGCCTTTTTAAAATAATGAATAAATGGTGTTCACTTGTAAATATAATGAAAATCTTTCTTACACGTTCAATGCTGTGATGACAGAATCAGAACTTTCCAGGTAACACCCAGAATATGAGAATGAGATGATGTAATATAAGTTAGCAGAACTTAACTGTCCGTTTTTACTTCTGCCAGAGATATTCGCATACACTATTCGAAATGAGTTTATTATCCCATATATATTTAAATATTTGCTCAGAATGAATCATTCGGCTCATTCCGGATATTTAGCGAGAGTGGAAATGATGGCATTCATGATTATAAAGAAATGTGTACACCAAAAGTTTTAATGAATTATAAATCTACTTGTTTTAATTAAGGGCTCAATTTTATAAGATATAATTTTCCCTTAGGTATAATCCATACTTATGACACAAAATTAAAATTTCACATTTATAAGTACAGTAAATCATAAATTAAATCAAAATAATTAAGTGATCATTATTTCGAAAATGGAATTTTTTTTTTATATTGAGCCTCTTGAAATGCAAAGGGCTTTTAAAATAAATTGTATAATTGAAGAGTTTAAATATTACTCAATGAATTTTCATAATCCCTGTAGGCGAGTACAATTTATGGTACAAAACTTTGGATCGTAATCTTTTTTAAAGATGATTATTTGCTGTTTTTTTCAAAAGCTTTTAATTGAAAATTCTTTATTTTATTAAATAAAATATGTAATATATTATAGTCTAGAGCTATTTCAATTTAAATTAAAGATTATCTTTGCTCATGACTAAGAACTACACTTTGTTGAACATATTTGATTATACGGCTAAATTTTTAACTGTCCTGAGAATTTTCAAAAATTAATGAAATTCCTCGAAATGAAGATATGACTCCCTCTCACTTTTTCTTAGCTCCTTTTCTTTAATGATATTAATATTATAGATTTGTTATATATATATATATATATATATATATATATATATAATGCATTTTGATTTGATTTGAATATTATTGAATATTATCAAAAGAAATAATCTCATATTAACTAGCATTGAAAAAGATTACATTAATGCAAAGTAATGAAAGTAAATGTCTCGTAAAATGTATTCATCAAATTTTTCTATTTTATAAGCATTTAATTTATACTGCATTTTCGACTTAAGGGAATTGGGAAAATTTGTTTATTAGAATATTTTTCAGTTTTTTCAATCCTTATTGTTTATTAATTGATACTTGTCAGTTATGAAACTTTGCAATGAAAACCATGAGCTACTCAATGCTACTCGTGCAAGAAAATTTGAAACGAATAATCACTAATTTGAAAAATATATTGATATGTTTCATATATTTTTATTTTTTTAAATCACAGTTAAAAATAGATTTCTAATACTTTTAATGAAAATGAAATGTAAAATTTTTCTTTGGTTTATTTATCATAAACTGCCATTAAATTTAATAATATTTTTAGCTCTTAAATAACTTCCAAATAATGTTTTTGATATGAATCAATAATTCTGACAAAGAAAAATAATGTAAATTTCTCTATTCATAATAAAAACGAAGATGATGAGTAGATCATAGTAAAAACAAAGATCATTACGTTTCTAACAACTATAAAGATTGATAAGCCATTTATCCAATAGCATGTTTTCAATGGAAACACATATTTATTATACAATTTAGCATTTCAAATATTTGTCTTTTTGATCAGCCATATGTGGCTTTCTTATTTCATGATTAATCCATATTATAAATGTTTGGAAACATCTTTTAACATATATTTTTTATTGGATAATTTTTTGGAATATTTTAAATAGTTCTTACAGTTTTCAAGCATAAGATAAAAATAAATGTATGTAATAAATTTTATGTGAATGTAATGCATGTTAGTTTTCTATAATTAGGATTTTATGGATTCCTGCAATAAAAACTAAATCAATTTCATTTATTTCTATCCCGTATACATACGGAATAAGATTTTTGTATACAAAAGAAAATTTATTTTTTAAAGATAATATTTTAGTATCGCTAACTTGGTCAAGAGCACATCTTAGCAAATCACACGTCACACACGCTTGTATAACCCCTTTTTATAAGGGGCATTCATACTTCTCCCATATAGAAGAGATTGAAATCAATCATGCCTGAAGCCGGATTGCCCAGATCACTGTGAAGAGGCGCTATCTCTATGCAGGAACATCGGTGCTTTTTGTCGTTTAATATAACTTAATAGAAAGAGTAATTGACCATCAATTTTACATTAAAATAACCTCTCTTGTGTAGATGTGATCATGTATAGTTTCAAAGATTAAGCAAATAAAGCATTTAAATTTCTATTTTCGAATGATACACACCTTAACAAATGCTTAAATATCTATTGAAATATAACACATTTTATTTTTCTTACTTATAGAACCACTTAATTATACCATACTATGCAGTTTTTATATTTAAGGAAAACTGCACGAAAAATACTTCTGCTAAAATTTACAAATCAATTGAATGTACAAAGGATTAAATATTCCGAACATTCTTGTGGAGATGTGTTAGTATATAGTTTCATAGATAAAACAAATAAAATACTTAAAATACTATTTCAATGTGATAAACATCACAATAAATGAATGAATATATGAAGGATTAAGTATTTTGCATTATTCTGAAAATAACTGTTCCATGTACTTTTTTGTTTAATTGCTTATTTTTCTTCATCTATGGATCTGAACATAGATTTAAATGAATTATAATGATCCCTTCAAAATTCATAAATAAATATTGATTTTTTAAATATTTAAATAGAATCCTTCCTTCTGGGAATTGGCCATCTTGAAATGAGGATGAAAAGCTCCCGTCCTGGTGGTTGGCTCTTGCCATCCTGGAGGATACTTGAAAAGCTAGGGGTCTGGTTCCTCCCATGGATGACGGGACGTATTTCTTTAGGAAAGGTTTGTACCATGCTCGGTAATGGCCCTTAGAGCTCAACCACAGTTCCTGCCAAAGTTGCTCTTTCGTCTCTCTGTTTATTGAGAGGTTTTTTTTTTATTTTTTATTATTATCACTATGCCATTGAGGAGTGTTAGAAAGTGAGTGATAGGGTTTATATTTAAATATATCATTAGAAAAATTAAAATAAAATATTTGTTGAAAAGAATGAATGTTATTTAAAGGGTTTCTCGATACATTTTGAAAATAAATCAGTGATTTAAGTTAAGTTAAGCAATACAGCTCAGATTTTCAAAGTAAAATTAAAACATTTGGAAATTTTACATGTATTTTTTCTTTGTTTTATTTTAAAAATCATTTTATTTGAAGAAATGAGTTTTAAAGTTATGCATATTTATAATAGTAAATATTTTTTTTTGAAAATAAACTCATTTCCCAGAATTTTAGGGTAAATTTAAATCCTATACTCTAATGTAGAGTTAATGCTTCATTCAGTAAACATTGCAAAACATTGATTTTAGTTTAGTTTTGCATTAAATAAGTGAGTTTTCCGTTGAAATCAATACAAATTTTCGAAGTGATTAAATCATAAAGTAGGTTTATTTCTCGAGCTAAAAGCTACGCTTAAGCTAAAAATTATGAACATGGTTTTCTTTACTGAAATGTTTCAGTATGATTCTACAACTACAGTTTAAAATTCTTTTTAAATGCTCACAAATCTAAAACGTAAACATAAACTATTTCTCAACAGAAGTGACTGTTGTCTGTGTTCATGCACGGAAGTCAGTAGCATTCTAAAATTTATCATTTAACCAAATGCAAAACTCTCTATTTTGCATGAGAACTTTTTAAAAATTTTAATTCAATTTTGAGAAAGAGAATGTTTAATGATGTTGGGGAAAGCTTTATTTAATCCTGACTTCTATTCTGTTTTGCAAAGAGTAGATATTAAAAGAGAGAATAAAAGTGAATTCTTGCTCCATAGAAAGAGAATCAAATTTGCAGAGGAGATAGAAAGGAAAGAGATTAATGATCGGTCTTTATGAGAAAGGTGAATGCTTACTCCATTCCCCCTGAAAAGAGAATGCGACGGAATTTATCGAGGAATAAACACGTGGGTTTAATAAGGGAATGTTTTAAGTTAACTTTTATCGTATTGAGTGTCTCATTTTGAAGCTGCTCTGAATAACGATTTCTTAAAGTTTCCACTAGGCTTTATTTATTGATTGATAAGGGAAACTGAAGGAATTTGGTTCTGAAATAGAAGAAATGCTCAAGGATACAATAAAGATTCAAGCCACAATTTCTTCGCAATTCTTTAAAATTTTCCAACCGATTGCTTTATTATACTTAATTAACTTATACTGATGCTCCGTTTTAAAGCAACACAAAAGATATTTTGGGACTGGCTTGTAAGCTTGTCAAATGTGGTCAAATGACAAGGACCAAGTCTGAGCTCTCATCCTCTTCGTCAAGCTTCTACACCACACCAGGATGGGACACATTTTTATAACTTATTTTTTAAGTATTTACATTGATCCTTTAAATTATTTGATAGACACTATTCTGCTGTATTTAGAAAATATATTTCACATTTGACTACCATTTAAAAAAGTATTAAAATGTACATCTATTCAGACTAACTGATGAGCCGCCTTATTCAGCAATTCCTAACATATTTTTAGTAATTAGAAGCTTAATATGACGTAGCGATTACTATAATGAAGAAGTAACGATATCTATTATCTATATAATAATAGAATTGATAGAATCTGTAACAGAATGGGTGACATTTGGTAGAAAGCCAGTTCCTATAAATGAACCATTTGATGGTGAAACTGAAACCTATCAGGCAGACATTCAATATTATATAACAATAGGTAACTAATTGAGTTAGATTGTGAAGAGAATTTGGTCAAGCTGACTAATGACGAAATCGTTACTTTAGACAATGCAGTTTGAATCGAGTATTTGTGATAGCAGATACAGAGTCTGAAATGATTCAAAACTACTATCCTAACATTATGCGATGTTTAGACTATACTTTTCAAAAAGCCCAATAATTTTTAAATTTAACTATCATTTTGAAAATGCTGTAACAGAGTCCTATTTGATATAAAAGTATGTTGTGTTTGGAATTGGCATTTACAAAATTATTGAATATTCAAACCAATACATGAGTATTTGATAATTTGAGGTAAAGTAAACTTTACACGAAAAGAAATTTCAAAGGCGAATCAACCTTTTTAAAAGCTTGAGTTGATGACTTGAGTACTAAGAAAAATTATAGCCCATATGTGCTTAAAATATATGTTATTTACATTTTATTAGCTGCTAATTACTACTTATTAAGTCGGTATTTGATGTAAATATTAGATTGTCATAACAAGTTAGACTTCATCCAGGAAAAAAATCTATCAACATACTAAAAATTATTTTCATAAATTATGCACACATTTTAAAATTTATCTATTTACCTCATGTTATATGTATCCATAAATTGTATGATAATGCAAAGCAATAAATTTAATAAATTGAAGTCCAAATTATGATTCATTGGGACGAAACAAAGATTTCAATATTTTTGAAACTGTGCTTTTAAATGAAGTGTTTGAGCGTGTCCCCGAAATTATGAGCATTAAGTATGTAAATATAAATGTTTATCTTGTGCATTCATAAATAAATTGCTAAGATAAGCAACTTAATATATTAAAGAATAAATATTTGCTTTGATTTGGATGCAAAGATTGCATTAGTCAGATGTTTCAGCGCAATGAAACGTTTGTATTCATTTATATAATCAGGCACATACCTTTTGCACATATATAATGTTTTATTTTGTTTTCTTAAATCAAAAGCTTATATAATGCGTTTGATGAATTAAAGGCTGATTTTTCAACACAGCAATGATTAAATGATTATGAAAATGTGTGTTTTAAATTAAATGCTTCAGTTAAAACAATGTTTTGTTGGAAACAGTCCCCGAAACAGCTAAAATAGGCATATGTTGTAGATATACCAGGGCCAATTATCTAAAAGCTTCAAATAATATCACTTTCGGTTTATTTTTTATTACCTCTATGGAAAACCATAGATCTGAACCTAGTATTTAACAAGTAATATTTAAAACAATTAATTAAATTAATAATTAGATCAACAAACAA
>JAPMOQ010016056.1:1251430-1271697 GCA_026543055.1 Argiope trifasciata | reverse complement strand
TTTCTGATACATTCATATGCGGGTTAAAAAAAAGTGGGTTAAAATATGTTTAGTATCATTTGCTCTCAAAAGAAAAGACAACCAAATAATCATTATTTTGCAGATGGGAAGTCTGACAGTGAAAGATTACCGAGAAAGAATTGGCAGCTGAAAAATGACTGATGAGAAAAACCGATTAGTTAAGGAGAAAAACCAACCGAGTCACCGATTGCGATTTAATGTTTCATATTAAAAGAAAATATCTGAAATACTTATAGCTAACTCGAATATAAATTTTTAAAAATGCGTCAATTTTCAAATATTTTTAATTGTATAAAATACAAACTTGATGGTTCTATTTCATTAAATAAATCATATAGTATAAAAAGTACTAACAGCTTATTTACGATGATAACTTATTGAAAATCTTCAAAAATATTTGAATAGTAATGTTTGATAATAATAAAACATTTTACTATTATTTATTATATACGTTGGTTTTAATCAAAGTTTCCCTTTGAAATGCTCATGGAAAAGATAGCTATCGGTCCAAATGGTATCAAAAATAATATTCATTTATAAAAGGTCATGGAAACTTCTTTTCTGCCTAAAAAAAGACCAAAAACACACCGCCAAGAGAAAAATGATGATGCATGCTCTATTGTTAAGCAATTATTGCATAAAAACACCGGTTTCAAAAACGTTAATCGCTTCCGAAACGTGTTTTAAAGCATTTTCAATTTGTGTTTTCTCAAAGACACTGCTTATGGTGATAATCTGAACAATTTGGAATAACTAAAAGATGCCCTACACGGGCATATATATGGCATAATCTACAAATATGTTATTTAGAGATTCTGTTGAGATTGCAATAATGTGATTTAGCTTTCTTTCAGAAAATGGTGGTTGCCATATTGAACATCGTTGGTAACATGTTTCAGAAACAATTACACACATTGTAAACCGATGTGTTCATGTTCTATTTCATTTAATAATATTGCCAATGGCACCATTTTCCGCCTGGTCATGAATTATCGAACCTTATTGTTATTTTTTTTTTGGTGGAAAAGAAATTGCCACAATCTCCTTTAAACTATTACCACGTTTTATAACGTTTGATTCAGTAGTTTCTCTTTATAAACATCTCAAAATTGGATTTTAATTATTACAACTTGGTATTTTATATCATTTTAAATGCGATTTTTTTATTATATCGAAAATTTTATACATAAATTATTTCTCTAACCTTCATATTGTTTTATTAAGAACGTTGGATAAATTAAATTCGTTTAAGTGTATTAAACCGAGCATTTTAAATAGATTTTGATGTGATTATAAATATTTTCTAAATATTTATTTTTTGCTTCAGGCTGTAAGTAAACATGAATTTTATTACATAAATATCTTAAGTATCTTAGTGGTAAGATATAATTGAATTCAATTGTTAAATTTATGTTTGCAATGGAAAGTTGGTAATTTCTGATAAAATTCACATATTTTCTGAATTTTAGTACATATTCAATTAAAAGTAATAAGCATAGCTATTGAAAAACAAAGTAAAATTAACTATATTCAATATTAATTTCTGATATTTTAACATTTTAAAGTGAGAAGGAACTTCTTCCTTTTTCCTTTTAAAAATTTCAATATTTCTTTGCTGTATAATAACTGAGATTTGACATCACAATCAAATAATAGGTTAAATCATTTCTACTGTCACAACATATTTTAGTGTTATATTTATTTATTCTCTCTTCAATAATATTTTACTCTACTTATCTTCATAAATCAATGTTAAAATATTTTACAAAGTGTTTAGATATATTTCTATCAATTTGTTTTCTAGCATAAAGTGAGTGCATTTGGTAAACGAAATTATTTTAAAAACATGTAAATCATTTCTTCAGAACGAAATATTTAATGCAACGAATTATTATTATTATTATTTTAATATTTGGTCAAGCAGTATTTCCTTTTTTTTTTGCGTTTTAAAATAGAATCACTGAAGATTTTGAAATTAATTATTGGGACCATTATATAAGCAGATGCATATAAATCAAAATAAATTAAACTAAAAGGAAACTTAATTAAACAAATGCAAATAATCAATGTAAAGTATTTTGTAACATACTACATAGTTTCAAAAAATAAATTTATGGAGATCAAAAAGTATTGTGAAATAATAAATATCATCATTAAGAATTTGAACTATATTATATTTCGCATTGAAATTTAAAAGAAATTATGTTTTATATTTCTTTATTTTTCTTTATTATATTATATATTTTTATTTATTTTATATTTCTACAAATTTATGCAGTAGAAACGTAATGGTTTGAAAGCCATTCTTTGTCCTAATAATTTACTTGTTTATTAAAATTCCAAAATGAAAGCCATTTGATGGATGAAATGGGTTCATAAAATGACAAAAAGAATATCATCACCGAAAAATTGTTAAAAACATTTTCGCTTGCCATCATCTGAGAGTATCTAATATTCTCTTTTGCTACACTTTCTTTCTTTCTTTGCTTCTTACAGCGATTTTAAGCTAGAATTTTCCTGCTTGAAACCTCAAACTTCACGCGTCATGAACCTTCATTTCCAGTCGAAAACATGCTCATTTCTTTTTCCAGTGCAAAACATTCCTTTACTTCGATGGATAAAAAAAAAAGGGGAAAATCAACAAATGCGAGAAATGAAAAATATCCATTTCCACAGAAAGATTCTGCTGGGGAAAAGGTGAAGAAAAAAGGGAATATTTTCTGGCTATAAAAAGGGAAATAAGAAATGGTATCGTCCTTGGTTGTTATGGCAACCTCATCCCTGAGGAAAATGGAAGCAACAAGAATCAACGTTCCAGATCCTTCCTCGTTACTTTGATTAAGTTTCTCACCATCCGTGGAGTTATGGTCGCAGTTATGGGATCGAAGGTAATACATAAATACTGATGCCACGAGGTACTGGAAAAACTATCACTTGCTCGAATAAGACTCGGCATACAAAAGGCTTTGTGAAATGATGACATTATAGACGGTAATCTGGTTTACCAACTAGTAAGAAAACATCATAATCATTATCAGCAGAAGCTTGTTGAAAAAGATGTTGATGGAAATTTTACTTTTAGTTTTATAAATAAAATAGAGCTCATAATAGATATACTTAGTAATGCATAAGGATAATGTAATAAAAACTAGCGGATATACATAACTTTAGATGTATAATGGAACTCGTATATGAGTTTTTCCCAAAACTTTCAAAAACTTCCCCTAAAATAGAAATAAAAAAGTTTAATACGATCTTAAAGCTTTGACAAACATCTTTTATTATATGGAACTTATGTGAATTACATTAGTTGGTGGCACGTATATTATCGCTAAAGTAGAACAGTAAAAATTTGTAAAAGAGCATACTTTATGATATCCAAAGCAAAGTTCTTCTATAGCCCATGTTGATTACTGATATTAATTTTATAATTTTTTATATCTTTTCCATTTAAATATTCTTTCAATTGTTTTCATATTTAAGAAATAGAATTTCAAACAAGCAACTTTAGGACAAAGAAATGAAAACAAACTATATAGCAATAAGTTAATAGGGATTAAAAGTTTCTAATCAAAACTTGGAATATTTAGAAAAAAAGATTAAGCTATAAATCAGACATAAATGCGCCATAAGTGAAGCAAAGTTAATTTTAATTGGTTTATAGCCTGTAATTCAAATATTTCAAATTAATGTGTGCTTAAAAATAAAGAATTACTGAAAAATCAAAATATCTTTGCTTTTAGAAAAATTAAATCGAAGAAAGTCACTTAAATAACTGAATATCCCTATCTTGATTTTTCAAAAATTATAAATTCTAATTTAACAGTAAAAAAAGTCTAAAAAAGTTATTTTTTTCAATTTCTTTTTTTAAAATGTCTTTGTAATTATCTCCCCTTAGTTTAGTCACAGCATTTGAAATAGAAATTTTAATTCCCACTATTTTGTACCCAACATCATAAATGTTATATAAAACAACAGCTTTAACTTCAAAAGAATCAAATACATTTATTCGTTCACAAAATTAATGAATCCTTAAAAGCTTAGTTCTCGGATATTGCTCACTCTGATAAATATTTCATAAGAATAAAATTTCAAAGGAATTGCTTGAAAAGAGAAATATAATGCACTTTATTACTTGGAAGCAGGCTCCCAAGGAATAAATTAGTAGTTATAAAAACCCTCTTAAATATTTAAGTATTCTGTTACCAAATGCATGTGTTCCCATTTGAATTTGACACTTTAAATTCTTTGCAAGAGAATGTAGAAAATTCTGAATTTAAATCAGTTATATTTATTCATGTTTTTCGTTATCTTTGTATGTAATTGCCATGATATAATTTTTCAAAAAAAAAAAACTTTTATCAGTGTTGTTTATAATAAGGACCTATGTATTTAAAAGCAAGCCATTTGAGAATACTCTATGTTTGTTCTTTGTACTTTATGTACTATGTTCTGTGTAATTATTTTTGTCATAAATAAAATATATAAATTTACTCTTTTAATATAATAAATGTATACGTTTGCATATAATTTACACTTTTATCATTTCTTTACAATTTATGAAACCGATGTTATGTAATGTCTGCTTAAAAATTAACCCTCAAATTTAATAATTGATTTTATAAATATATTTTTCTTTTTTTGCTTCAAAAGATTGAACGCATACTATACACTAAGATTACTTTTAATATTTTATATTTAAACCTAGTATAAAATTCAACCACAAGTAGGTGAAGTTTAACAAGTTTAATTTGAATTTTATATTGAAACCTTGAATTTCAACTTTTTAATCAGGAGGTAATTCAAGTTACGTCTAAACTGACTTAATAAATATTGAATGGTATTTAACAGTATTTTTATTGTTTAAAATTGCAATAAATTTAAATAAATTAAAAAAATAATATTATACATCAACGTTCAAACCATTAAATATTTAATACATACATAATTCCTAACAAAGCAAGTCTTTATGAAAAATTAAATACATTGAAATATGATATTCTATTAAATTAAATACTCAAAGATGTAATGAAAGTGACAAAATATCTTTGGATATAAAATCTTTCTTTGCAGCTACTATTTTAAATTTAAATTTAATTTTATTTGAAACTTTTGTTTACATGAAAAAAGAAATCTTGGAAAATATTTTAACAAATTAAAAAGTTTTTTAAACATCTGATTTTACTAAGAGCAATTATTTTGTAGAATTGATCTGTTTTCAAAATAATAGGATCAAAATACTGTTGCAATATGAGTTTTATTTTCTATTTTGCTTTATTTTAATGTATTAAAATAAAGGAACTTTGGAAAAAAGAACTTCTTGAAATAGGTATTTGAATTCGGTTGTTGCTTTATTTTAATTATAGTAGAGTGGTTATTTGATTAAATTTTCGATGTTTGCTTTGTTATATACTTGAGGAAGTTTTGGAATAATGTAAACAGACATCTGCATTAAATCATAATCTGATCTTTTTCCTTAATTACAAAAAGAAATCACTTAGTATTTTTTGTTAATCACATATTTCAAACTTCATAATTTTAATTGATAATACGGTAAAGAAACTATGATATGAAAACTGGACGAAATTTTTTCTGTACAATCTGAATTAAAGAGGAAAAGTTCTGAATCACGGTCTAAAGAAAGTACTGAGTAGATATGACGTTTAATGAATTTTGTAACTAACCAAACCACTCTAATGCTTTGCATTGGAGAAGCATATGAATTTCCGTTATGCTTTGGAATCCTAAAAAATAGAAATGAAATATCCTATACTTTTATGTACTTTTATTATTCATATTCTAATTTAAAAATCTT
The DNA here is from genome assembly GCA_026543055.1 of Argiope trifasciata. Classification (NCBI taxonomy): domain Eukaryota; kingdom Metazoa; phylum Arthropoda; class Arachnida; order Araneae; family Araneidae; genus Argiope; species Argiope trifasciata. The sequence goes on along the minus strand of JAPMOQ010016056.1, from coordinate 1,265,861 downwards.
GCAATAGTTTCGAATAGTTTAATGACTATAACATCTCATTTTTTATGTAAAACTCATTTGCATTCACCATTAAATAACTATTGTTAAATTTAACCATGTTTAGAGGGAGGAAGTGTATTATGAAAATTGTTTTTCGCTCTTGCTTTTTTAAATTCTTATAAAAATTTACCCCATAAAGAGAAATCACTATAAAATATATTTGAAAAATAAAATTTCATCAAATACATTTAGACTTAGTTGAAATTTATTTTCTTTTTCATTAAAATTTTAGAAAATTAAAATCAGAACATTTAAAATAAATATTCAAAGTCCAGCCAAATAGCCAAGAAACATAAATTCTTGAAACAAATTTATAAGAAAGAAAATGTTTGCCATTATAAGATAAAAACTAGATTGCGAAAATTATGTTTAAAAATCCACAACAAAAGAAATATTACCCAAAAATATGTTTTTACAACAAACCTTTCATTGTTGAAGAAAGAAAGTAAATGCTAAAACACATAAATGATTGAAACTCTTTTGGAAACAGATAATTTCACCGACATTCAGAAATATTCCAACGTGAAAATATTGGAATCTTAATCTGTTTGCTCTGTCTTCAATTCAATTTATTGTATGAGTCGTTGCAATATAAGCAAAATCCATCATAAGATTTTCAAAAAGAATTCAAACTTGAAATATTACTGTAGTGAGTAAGAAAAAAAAAAAACGATAAACCATTCTTGATAATTATTGTGGAGAGAGTGTAAATTTTTAAACACTTTCAGATCCAATTTCTGGGAAAGATAATATAGAGCGTAAAGAGTTAATTATAAATTTAACACTGATAGAAAGATGAAAGTTAAAATATTCATAGCGAATCAATTCTTTTGTATTTTTTTTTATTGAAATAAGAAGAATTGTTATAAAAACTATATAAATTTAATTGGAAACTTTGTACTGAATTATTCATAAATTATTTTAGAACTATTTATTCTGAACTTTGAGTGATTAATATTGCAAAATTTAGCAAAATATTAGTAAAAAATATCAATTAATTTTTTTTTACAAATTATGTATAAATTAACAGTGAAAAAAATATTAAAACAGAGGAAAAAAGTATATAAACATAAAAGTGCTTATCACTGAAAGCTATTTTTTTAAAATTTATAACATGCAGAGATTATGTTTTGTAAAGGTTAGTCATAACTTTAAAATTTATAGAAACAATTATTTTATTGATTTTTTTTTTACTTTCTCATATTTTTTCAATAAACTATCCCAAACATATTTATCATATTGTTTTCCATTAAATAATACTATCGTTCATTATATATAAGTTGCTTTGTCCAATTACATTTATGATTGATGTAATTTTTAAAGTAAAATAGAAATTAAACACTTCAGTCAACGAAGCGCATTTTTTTAAAAAAGAAAATAATTAAAATTTATTTTTTGATTTTAATTCAATAACGCAAAAATTTTGATATCTTAAAAAACATTTTCATGATGAAAGATACTAATTGTTTCGATAATCAAACTGTAGTTTCAACAATTCTACGTCAATGGAATTTAAATATAGATAATTTATGAAAATAAAGAGATTTAACTGGAAATAGGGATAAATCTGTATTGATAAATCTTTTTCTGGCATAAAAAGTATTCGAGTAAATTCGATGAATTTTAATAAATGATAATCAGTAAATAATAAATCTAAAATGATAATCAGCCTGTCTTAAATATGAATTTGATACTCATAACAAATTATGCCTAAAAGTTTATTAAAAATTCTAACATTTAAATTAAGAGGAGGAAAGAGAAGTTGATTCTTGAATTTTAAAAAAACATTTAAAAGACAATTGATTATTTAGCATACAACTTTGCTTTTTTAAAACGAATATTGTATATGAGAAAAATATTATCATTTGAAATTGAAAATGAATTTCCGAAAATGACGATTTTAATTAAGTGTAAAATTTCAATTAAAGTAAAAAAAAATCTGACTTCAAGTCAAAACAAGAAGCATTAGGAACGAAATCAACATGAAAAATTATAAAGGAAGTGACTAAACAAAGGAAAAAATCATAACAAATGATTTTTAGTTTCTAAGCAGTTATACATCAATCATTGATCCTGAATTGAGTTGAAACATTTTTAAAAATATAAACTGAATAACTAGAATAAAAAATAATTGAAAGTTAATGTAGGAAAAACAATCAAAACAAAACAAATATGTTTATAGAAGAAATTTGAATTTTAATAAGGCAAACTTTGTTCTATTAATAAAAAAAGAGGAGACTGAAATTTTTCATATAGAAAAAGAAATGTGATTGGTGAAATGAATTCATCAAAATGTATAAGGAAAAATCACTGTTATTTTCTAAATATCGTTAAAACCAATCTTCCGAGCAATCATCCAAGCGTGTATAACATTCCTTTTTTAAATATTTTTCCACCAATAACTTAATCTAAGAACTTTGTGCTGAAATCACAAACTTCACGGGCCATGAACTCTTCCCTTCCAATCGAAGACAGGGCATTTTCATTTTCTGTGCCTCACCAAACATTCCGTAAACTCCGCCAAAAGAAAAAAAAAAGAATGGAATAAATAAGAATGAAAAAGAAATATGCATTTCCCCATGGAAGATTCAGCTCCGGAAAAAGAGTGAAAAAGAAGATTCTCTGGCTTATAAAACGGAAATAAAGAATGGTACTGTTCCCTGGTTGTTATGGCAACCGCAACTCTGGAGGAATTTCAAGCAACAAGAGTCAACGTTCCAGATATGTTCCTAGATTTGATCGAGTTTCGCAATAGCTGTAGAGTTATGACTATAATCAAACGATTGAATTCGATGTATAAATATTAATTCTTCTAGTTCAGTTGTTCAGGATAGCATATGGCATTCAAAAGTCTTTATAAGTGATGGTATTAAAGCAAAAATCTTGTTTTTTTGCTAGCAAAATAATACGTAATAGTATCTATCAATCATAATATACTTAGAGAAATTCTTATTTACCGGTATTTTTTTTTCTGAAATGAGAAATAAATATTGTATGTAAGGAATGCTAAATTTGTAATTTGAATGAATATTATTTTGCAATCATCCTCACTTTGGGAATTTTTTATTGTCTGTAAAGAATTTTCGAATTTGGTTTTAAGACCTGAATTAATATGTACAAGGAGGTTGATTGAGACATTTCAACTTCACTGTCTTTAGGTGAAATAAACTAACATTCAAATTTTTCTAAATATCACTGAAATATTAATGATGCATTTCTTTTTCTTTTAAATATCTAGTTTTGTTCATTTAATAGGATTCTAAATCTGCAATGAAAACTTAAAGTTCCAATTAAAACAAAATATATATTTAACCTTGGTGACGAGACGGTGAATATAAAAAGATTCAAAGGTCGGAGAATATAAGAGGACGCAATACTGAATAATTATATGTTAAGTACAAAGTGGTTTTCCCATGAAAAGGTACGCAACGACACTGTGGGTATAAATGAAGATTTTATTGAAAGTATGTATCATAGGCCTGAGCACAAAGATCTCACTGATTAACGAGTCGAGGGTTCCATGCTTCCAGAATTCCTGTGGCCGTGAAGAGACTCAGTCCTTAACAGCGTCCTTGAGTTTGCCATCCGAGTTGAAGCCCTTCACTTCCGGATGCTTTTTCAGGCGATCAAAATATAAAAATAACAGTGTGACATGTCCGTGGTATAGGATGGATGGTCGAGCTGCCCCCACTTGAATTTGGCCAGTTCCTGGAGACATGTGGGGGCGAGTTATCATAGAGCAGAACCATAATCTCCGTGAGTAGAACCGGTATTTGTTCTTGATGGACTTGCGTAGTCATCGGAGTTTCTCACTGTACACATCGGAGTGAATGATTCTTCTGTGCTCGAGGAATTCAGCAAGTAGTGGGCCTTAGATGGACAAGTAGTGGGCCTCATTTTAATAATTTTGAGGAATATTGTTTTATTTGCTTAGCCATTTATGCCTACTGTTCCATTTTGGAACACCTCCCATATAAAAGTTATTTTTATTATATATTTTTTTTACCTAACATGTAGAAATTTCATGGAAAAATTCCAATTTCTTAACCTTAGGCATAAATGGGTTAAGAACAAAAGAGAATGGGAAAATGTGAGACTAAAACTCTATTTTCTTTTCTAAAATGGATTTATTATAAGTTAAAATATTTGAAATAACTTAAATCCTTCAAGAAATTTATTCAAATTTATTTTTAACATATTTTATACCTCAAGTGAAATCAGTTATGTTATAAACCACTATATTGCATCTCTTAAGTTCCATCATAAAGCAAAAAAAATATTTAAAATGTAAATAAAAGCACAGAATATAAACTAAATGCATTTAGTGACTTAATGAAGTTTAATCCAGAAATAAATATTTAATTAAATAATTCCCTAGTGAATAAATGAAAACATAAAATAATCCAAATTAAAAAAAGTGGTGAAGCTAGTGAAATTGATTTAATTATCTTCATCTGGAAACGAATGAGATTGATGATGCTTCGTGATTAGAAAGACTATAATGAAAAGTCTCTCTAATCAAGAAAGATGTTTAGAATTAGTATTGGATTTTATTTCCAGGATTTATTTTATTATTGGATTTTATTTTATAAAAATATTCAGATTTATTTTTATTTGTTTTTAGATTAGCAATTTTATTCTGCTAATCAGTTTATTGACTATATTAATCATCAATTATTCTCAATTAGTTAATTAATAAAAATCCACTATGGTATGAAATATTTTTCTAGCGATAATTAAAAAAATATGGTATACAAATGACATTTCAAGCTTATGAAAGCAAAATTGATCTTTTTCCCTAAATGTATTTTGTGTATTAAAACTCATTAAAGATTGAGTTGCTTGGCAAGTTTCATGGCAAGTTCGTATCATAATTTTCACGCCTGACTATGATTGCAACTAAATGAAGTATAAAGTGAAACATTATTCAGAAATTAATTTCACGAGTTTTTCAAGAACAGAGTACACGATTCATGCAAGAATCAGTTTATTGACAATGTTAATCATCAATTATTCTCAATTAGTTAATCAATAAAATTTCACTATGGTACGAAATATTTTTCTAGCTATAATTCAAAAAATATGGCATACAAATGACATTTCAAACTTATGAAAGCAAAATTGATCTTTTTTCCTAAAGGTATTTCGTGTATTAAAACTTATTAAAGATTGAGTTGCTTGGCAAGTTTCATGGTAAGTTCGTATCATAATTTTCACGCCAGACTATGATTGCAACTAAATGAAGTATAAAGTGAAACGTTATTCAGAAATTAATTTCACAAGCTTTTCAAGAACAGAGAACACGATTCATGCAAGACTGCATCAGAGAAAATGAATTCAAGTCATGTTACCAGACAACGAAGTTAAAAATACAAAATAAGTAATTAAATAAAACCATCTTTTACGTTATTTTATATTTCTTTATTTTGTAACGAATTTTCAGTTTCACAAAAACAGAAAAAAATTTATATAGCTCACATTTGATGATTTTTAACATGAATTCATTAATATTCATCATTGGTGAGACCTGAACTGATTACTGATCAACGGAAACATATAAAATGACTTACGATAAACGGTAATACATGGATTGAAGAATAATCAAAGGTAAATTATGGATTGATTAATGATGGATAGTAACAAATGCATTGATGAACTATCAACGGTAATGAATGAACTGATTAATGATGAATGATAATCCATGAATGGATCATTGATCAGTTTTGATTCATGAACTTTTGATGATTAATAGTAATCCATGAATTGATTAATGAACAGTGATGATTCATGAACTGATTGATAATCAATGGTTATCTATGAATTGATTAATGATCAATGGAGACTCATAAATTGACTGATGAATGATAACACATTAATAGATTAATGAACTGTTACAAATGAATTTGAAGATAAGAAAACCTTAGATAGATGAGCAAATGAAGATAAGCAAACCAAAAAATGCATCAGTAACTTTTTATAATTTTTTTAACATTTCCCGGTTTTGAAATTTTATGAGACAGCAACACGATAGAGAAATATTTTCTTGTTACTCATTTATATGTAAGAAAATAATATTTCTATCTAACAAAAAAACTAATACACAAAATAAACGTTTCAAAAAAATATTTTTATAAAATATTTTTTTTTTCCTTCTATATTTTCTATATTAGTACTTTCACTTTTATCTATACCTTCCCTTTTGAAATTCCTCTATATGCAGCAATACTTCAAAAGCTTCTATTTAGATATCTAAGATAGCTCAAGCATCAATTTCAAGAAAGAATAGTTTCCATCCGGAATAGTTTACTGGAGAGATATTTATTTCGCTTTCATGCACTCAAGATATCAATCAAGATTGAGGGAGTATAAAGAAAATAAGTTTATTCTAGACTTTCTAGAATAGATAGAGTTAAACATAAAATGCGGGTAAAAAGAGTATTGCGTCTGCAGTTTACTTCTGAAACGTATCAAGAATATTTGAAAAATATTGGATAAATATTTATAATAATAATAATTATGGGATGATATGGTGATGAAAGCATTTTGACAATCAGAAAAATAATATAAATTAAACTCTGTAATTAAAACGTATATCAGGTGATGCTTAAAGCATAGGGAAACAAAATGCCATTTTCTCTCTTATTTCTGGATCAAACTTCACTCCATCTATCAGTATAAATTTAAGCTAGAAACAAACTTGATAAAAGTTTGAAGAGAGCTAATTTGAGCTAAATTGAGAGCTAATTTGAAGAGAGCTAAAACCATGGGCAGACGTTTCTGTTCTAATAAGTCAGAAAGTGTCAATAACATGTTGCGACAATATAAAACGATAGAACAGATTGAATCCTCAAGATAAAGGGTCGTGCCTTTCTAAAATAGATTAATTTCAGTTATAGATAAAAGAGTTAATATTATTAATAGGTATATGTTCATATGTATGATATGAATAAAAAAATAATACTTTTTATTAGTTTAGTTATATTAACGATCCATTTTGAAGACACACTAAGGCTATTTTGGGACGCGCCTATCCATTTTCAACAGTGGGCAGATGACGAGGAAGACTCCTACACTGTCACTTCCTTCTCCAAATTTCCACGGGAGTAAAAAACCAAAGGGAGCAAATTTAGCCCAGACGTATTTAACATCCACCAGATCCTCTTACACGGTAGATCTTTGGTTGAGTAGGGTCTCGAACCTGCAACCCTCCGGTTCCGAACCCGAGGCCTTACCACCAGGCCACCGCGGCCCGTTCTTTTTATTAGTATTGGCAGCTAACGAAGCTCCTATTTTTTCCCCTTTCAGTATGAGGCTACATTAATGTTATACTCATTATATATGCTACATTAATATTATAATCTGGTGATTATTTATAATAACCAATGAATACAATAATAAATAATAATCGGTAATTAAACATAATCAATGGATCAACTATACTTACAGTAAAATAAATTTGTTTAAAAATTTGCTAAAATAATCAATAATCTACCATAGAATTTGTGAATAGTTGAAACATTTCATGTCAACACAAATTTTATGAGTTAAATTATCGATAGAGGTCACTGTATATAATATGATTAAAAACCCATTGACTGATCCCCAAGGGTAGTCAAATGTGGTGATAACTGTTCCTATTAATTTCCCATCTTGCAGAATACATATATCAATTAAAGTAATAAAATTCTTATTATTCCTAATCGCCAATACATTTAGTGATGATTATGAATTATAATCTGTAATTATGCATAATCACTGGTTCAACCTTATTTACAGTAAAACAGATATGCACAGATATTCACAAAAATTCCCTACAATGCTAAAATATTTTTCTTTAGAAAAATATCGCTTAGAGATTTCTTTTGCTTGCCTTGATGCAAATGATCAAGCATTCTTTTCCTCACAAGTTCGTTATACTTTCTAAATTAAATTATCGCTAACTATTTACTCTCAAACAATTAGATTTGAATTAAGATTCCATCAGATTTCCAATCAATATGCACTCTTACCGGATACCGTCACACAATCCCGTCACTTCAATTCATATCCGTTTGGTCATGGCTTAAGGGCATGACAATTTCGCTATTAGAAAATTATCTTAGATTTTCTCTTTAATTTGATAAGTCTATCTTTTAATATTGCTTTTGTAAAGACTCTATCGCAAGAGCTCTTATCGCTAAAAGACTATTCTTATTTTTAAGAGTACAGACTGTTAATTTTGCAATGATAAATTTGTATTCTTTAAGTGCCGAAAAAATACGCTTTTGAGCGTACTTCCTTGAACAACTACTGAATCCATGAAACGTATTTCGCACCAATTTTGCATCAGAAAATATATTTGGAAGACACTGCTTTAATTTACAGGATGTTTTTAGATATTAAAGTTGTTTTGTAAATCAAGAGCTTGATATTTTCAAATGTAATGAAAAATGGGAGGTAAATATATGCTTAGAAATTTCGTTTTTCATCGTACTTCCTAAAGAGAGTATTAGATGCACAAAACATATTTCTTAACATTTTTGGATCTGCAATTACATTTAAATTTATGTGACAGTTTTTGATAATATATGCTGTCCTGTAAATCAAGAGCCAGACGGTATAAAATGCAATGAGAAATGTGTGGTTTTTAAACAACGGGAATATACTATTATGATTGCACTTAACTTACACAAGTAAGTATCGCTGGCATAAAACTTATTTAGCACTAAATTTGCATCCCAAGTTGTATTAAATTGCATTTTGTAGACATTGAAGCAATTTACATGACTTTTTTCGATATAAAAATAGTCTCTTAAACCAAGAGCCAGATATTATCAAATGCAACAAGGAATTTGTGGTCTTTTAAAACGTCGAGAAATTGCGTTTTCGAATGAGCTTAGTCTAAAGAATTATGAGCTTAGAATGAACTTAGTCTATTGAAATTTGCAGTTAATGCGCGTTATGTAATGCAAAATATAATGACATTTCGTACCATTTTTTGGAACAGTTTTTCATTTGGAATAATATTTGGAAAACTGCGTTTCAATTTACAAAAACTTTTTTATGGAAAATTTGCTTTTTGTACTTTTTTCAGATATTTACTTTTTTTTTAGAATTTAGTTCTAAATAGAAGAGCGATTATATATATTTTTTATCCCTTAAATTTATTCTGTAAAAAAAATAAACGAAACGGATATTTTAGTTTTTGATTTCAGTTTTCTGATCTTTTTTTTCCCGAGATGACTCAAACACGAAAACGAGCATCACAAGTGATTTGTATTCATCCAACTTTTATCGATTACCGAAAAAAAAATGTTAAGCCGATTTCTTCCTATGGAGTGGAAATACGGTGAAAATAAAGGAGTACTCATAAATTTCGATTCTGAGACTGAGATTGCACACATGAATCAATTGGATTTGTATTTGAAATGTCGGCTCATTCGGTTAGTGCTAGGAAACCACGCTCGAATTTCAGAGAATGCAATTTTGCCTTAAGCAACGAAGACATTGAAATTTATTACCCCACCTCTCAAAAAAAAGCGAGACTGGATTTTTTTTCTTCCGTTGAATATCAGTCCATGAATATGATTGGGATGAAATTGTTTTGCTCCATGTTTATGTTCTCGTGATCAGTCAGAGGTGATCTGTAGGAGGATTTTGAAAATGAGAATCGATGCTAGAACTTTAAAGATAGGAAAATGTGCTTTCTTATGAACAAAATACCAAAAAGAACACAATATGCAATATAAAAAAGAAGAGAAATAAGTCTGTTGAAACAGACGTGAGCCCCATCGGTAGAAGAATCCCCGCGTATGTGGCACGCGTGTAAATCTATAGTGGTTACAAATCCTTCCATGTTGAGAGTAATACCACTGGGGGTAATGGTTCAGAAGTGATTGTTCACTTATCCAGGTCTAAAATACGATCTGGATGAGTGATTGAAATGCGTGAAAGAAGTCCACACTATAAAAAGGACTGTGATACAAGATACAAGATACTCACAGTTCGGATTAAAATCGTAATTGCTCTTTAGTGAGAGGGCTTAACAATGACAAGTGCCGAATTTCAATCAAAATTTAAGTCACAAAATAATTTAGAAAATAAATATTTATTGTAGTAGTTAATTATATCACTATAATTGTAAATTAAATAACTGTAATAGTTACTTGAACTAATATTCAGCTTAGTTCCGCTAACTTTCTTCCTAATTTCTACGGAAAAACTGTTATGCAATTAAATATTTTTTTCCTGAAATTGCGTTTACAAACAGAAATGCAAGCATAAAGAAACTAATCATCTAAAGCAAAAAACATTGAACTAAGTCCAGAAGTAATTTACTTCATCCAGTATTTATAGTACAACTATAATAGCTTCAAAGAAATTTTAGTTTCACAAATGAATGTCATATTTCTTTATAATTACATAAGCCCTTGAAATAAAGACTTTTTGACTGTTAAGGTTAGTCAACATTCCGTCAAACATTATAAAGAAAATCGCCCTTTGATTCTAAAATTCTCTTAAAACCTACTACATTTTGAGTTAAGATAATATTTTCTTATTTTTCCTTCACTGTTTACTATCTTGAATTATCTTAACACAATATTTGCAAAAGTTAAAATTCAAATATCGAGGTCTTCTAGTCAAAGACAGACCGTTTACATTTTCCATGCTTCGACATACATTTCAATATTTGGCTGGGAAAGAGGGCATATAAATAAAACAGATAAGAGAAAAAGCTTTTCTGACCGAAGACTCTGATGATAAAATAGGTCAAAATACCATTCTATTGCAAAAATGAAGAAAGAAATGGTACTTTCCTAGGTTGTTATGGTAACTGCATACCTCAGGAGATTTTGAGCAACAAGAGTCGACGTTCCAGAACATTTTTTCTTCGGTCTGATTACGTTTACCAATAACACATAGATTTATACTTATAATTATAGGATGGCGAACGATATATAAATGCAGATATACTTACAAGACTCTAGAGTAAACAACTGTTATGATAACATATCCAATGGTAACACTTTCTTGAAAAAAATGGCATGAATGTCACGTTCTGATTCGTGTAAAGAGGGTTTGGTTATCTATATGAGCAAATTTGGAGAACTATATGTCAGAGCAAAAAATAAATTTGGAGTTCTATACGTTAGAGTAAAATAAAATAAATTTAGCGCACTATATGTTAAGAGTAAAAAATGAATTTGGAGCATTATATGTTCGAGTAAAAAAATAAATTTAGAGCACTGAATGTTAGAGGAAATAAAGGAATTTAGAGCACTGTTTGTTAGAGTAAAGAATTAAACTTGGAGCACTGAACGTGAAAGAAAAAAAATTGAACACTGTACTTTAGAGTAAAAAAATAAATTTAGAGCACTGGATGTTAGAGTTAAAAAATAAGTTTGGAGCAATGTATGTTAGAGTAGAAAAATAAATTTGGAGCACTATATTTATAGTAAAAATAAATTTGGAGAACTATATGGTGAAAAATAATAAATTTGGAGCACTATAATTATAGTAAAAGAATAAATTTGGAGCACTATATTTATTGTAAAAAAATAAATTTGAAGCACTATATTTATTGTAAAAAAATAAATTTGGAGCACTATTGTTAGAGTAAAAACAATTCGTGCTCTATATGATAGAAAAAAAAATGATAAATTTATCAATAAACAGATTTGTTCACTTTTATCGCATTTGTCACGAAATCATAATTCTATATCTTTTACCATACCTTATAGGCATACCATAGATATAAAGATAGCTATTTCTGGAACAAAAATTTTATCTTTTTATTTTAAAATCTTGAATGGAAAACATGGATAAATGGATAAAAAGCAATACATTATTTTAATCATATCTTAAGGGAATTTCTAATGAAAACAATGACACAGATGCTTCAACACATGATTCAATATACATCATAAGATTTGTAAATAATTAACGTGGTTGAAATAACCTATTTATTTTATCTATAATATTTTCTAATTTTATACGAATGTACTTTTTTGAATATTGGTAGTGGAAAGTAAATAAATTTTCCATAGAGATATTTATTTGCCCTACATACATTACATTAGCGTTATAATATTATTGTTTGTTCTTTTGTATTCGATACAAAACGAGAAACAAATCTTTCAGAATCTTCCATTTGGAGATCTGGAAGAGATTTAGATTCCATTTCGAAGAAAGAGTAATTCTCGGGGTAGCTCACAGGCGAACAGATTTATTTCGGTTCGATGTGTATAGGATATCATTCAGGATCCAGGATGATAAAGAAAAGAAAAGAACATTTGGCCATAGTATCGTAAAATATATGGAGCGAAACATAAAACATTTGAAAGGAGAAGGATTGAGCTAGCTTCCAATTTTTTTTAGAAAGAAGCACTTATTCTTGGAATGAAACATGTATCCTCAGAAGGAATGATTTGTTGATCAGTACCGAAACTATAAATTTAATCATGTAGAAACACAGATTGAGTTTCTGTAATAAAAACTATCTTATTCTATTGGGATATTTTAATAAATTTGTGTTATGAATATATAAAATATAAGCGAAAGATGGAATTCTTACTGAATATTATTCAATTCTGCTTACTTATTGAAACAGGTAAGAGATAAGATATATAATAAAATACAATACCCGTATTAAAAGGCGAAGATGATTTTTGCAACAAGATTTCGAAGAATGTCAAAGAATAATTTCCCTTCAACCAGAAAAAAGATATTTTCAGGGAAATACTTGTGTATATGCTAGAGGTTCCTCATCCTGTGAAAGTATACATGTATAGACTGGTAAGTTATATCCTAAAATTTTGAATTCATTGCTTTAGTTTTATCCTATATTAAAAATATTCGAGAGTAAATTTGAAATAGCTTCACACTGACTGGTTTTAAAATTTAACATATATCCATTATAATTTCGTAAATATCCTCTACATAAACCTTGCAGCGTTTTTGAATTATCCTGCTAATATCTGCACATATCAACACATACTGGATTCTGAACAGAATTAGATTCAAAACTTTGAAACAATCCCGTGGCAATAGAATTGTATTCTAATTTGCAATAGGCCAAACTGATAAGGATGTCATTCTAAAAGCTCTTATAGTAAAATGCTATTTTGAAAGTTCCTATTCAGTTATATTATTCTGATAGTTTTCACATAAACACCTTTTTTATCATTTAAGATGTCAGACAGTAAAATTATGAGTGCTTATTGTTTAATTACTTATAATATAAATGATTATTAAAAGATAGGTATATTGCAAGGAAAATGAAATAAAATGCATACTACAGCAATGCACCGAGGTGAATTAATTCAAAATCATTTAATATTGAAGAGGACATTCATTTTAAAGCCTATTCAACAAGATATTATCTTCATCCAAAGAATTGCAAACTCTCTGAATTCTAGAATTTTCTAAGTTGAAAAATTTAATACAATGTTAAACTTGTTACAACCTGAAAGATTTTCCTTATCATGTGATCATTTATTCAAAATGTATAAGTTGCGCATGCGCCACTAGGGTTATTTTTAAAAAATTCGCAGTAAAGAAATAATTTATTAAGCTGAAAATGATAATGGACGCGTATGTTAAGAATTTTATTCTTAATTTTAAGTTAATTAAAATGTACATTCGAAGAAATATTTCTATTTCATACAATATTTTTCGATGCCAAATCATCTCTCTAAGTATAAATGTAGGCGTATTTAAAAAATAACCTGTTTATTGAATGAATGTTTCTAAGAAATAAAAGATTACATGGAACAGAAATCAGATAATTTTTATCATTTAAAGATTTACAAATTAATAACCAATGAGTGGTCTTTCCAAAACATTTTCGCACAAATATTAAACTTTGGTGTGAATTTAATATTTATTGTGTGATATTTTTCATGCATGTTTTTTTGTATTTGGCAATGCATCATGGCGTGTGCTTATTAGTACCTGAAAATCAAATATTTTTTTTCAAAATACTGAGGCAAAAATTTGATGTAGAACCACATTTGTAGTCATAAAATTACGTTCGATATTAGATATATGTAACTCACTACGCATTTATATTTTTATGTTAACAAGTTTCGTAAAGTACAGACTGACAGACAGCTATTTCATTTCCAGATTTGACTCAAAATTTGATAGGCTTCAAAACTATGGATGTTAAATATATGTGCCAAATTTTTTCCAACACTCTTCCTTTTGAGTCCTTATATTAAATTAAATTTGAATAGTAGGACAGATGAATTTCCTTTCAACAAATTTTACTTAAAAGCAATAAAAATCAACAAGGCAGTAAGTATAAAGACCATATACAAATTTTAAACAGTCTAGAATAGACCCTAGTAGCACGCAAATATTGTACAATATTGTATTACACGGGTAATGTTAATAGCACAATATTGTATTA
>JAPMOQ010016056.1:1224145-1251420 GCA_026543055.1 Argiope trifasciata | reverse complement strand
GGTAATGTTAATAGCACAATATTGTATTACACGGGTAATGTTAATAGTACAATATTGTATTACACGGGTAATGTTAATAGTACAATATTGTATTACACGGGTAATGTTAATAATGTTTAATAGCATATAATATCGTACAATATTGTACAATATAGTGCAATAGACTGTTACTTGGGGAGCGTTTTTCAGTTATCCTTGTTGACAAATAGACAGGCAGACGGACATTTTTTTAAAAATACGTTCTTCAAACTCAGCAAGATCTAATACATGGAGATTTATGAAGATCTCCCGCTCAGATTTTAGGACTTTTCCAATGCGTTTTATACAGGAAATTAAAAAATAAGAATAATTGAAGTCTAAAATGTCAAATATTTATGCTCAGAGAGCAATGTATGAAAACGAACATTTATTTTAAAATTGTTCCCTTCCATATTTTATTGATTACCACCAAAATACAATAAGTTTATTTTGCTGAACGAAACAGAAAGGAAGGGAGAAGAAAGAAAAATCCATTCTCCTCTCTGTGACTGCAATTGGAGAGCTGAATCAATTGATGGCGGATTTGAATCGCAGACTCATTCACGTAGAAAAGGAGAAAAAACCTACTCACGACTTCGTCAGAATCTAATCATTCGTAAGGCATCGAATGGATCAAGAAACCTCAGCAGCACGTTTGGTTTTCCGCCAGTTGATGCCAGCCTTGAAATGTAATTGGATTGATATTGTTTTGTTCCTCGTTTCGATCCTCATTCCGCAAGGAAGGGGATCTGCTTGATGATATAGAAAATCGAATGAAATGATTGGATACTAAGAGAGGAAGTATTTTTATGTTATAAAGTATCTAAAATTCTGTGAAGAGAGTCGCCCCAAAACTTTCAGGAATATGCCTTAATATCCTAAAAGCACAAAAATATTGTACAATATTGTATAATATGGATCAATATTGTTTAATATTGTGGAATATCATTTAATATTATATAATATCGCGCAATATTGTACAGTATAGTGCCTTAGACTGTACTACCTTTGGCTTTATGTGCCACCTATTGAATAATATTGTCGACATTGAGCAAGATCATCATTGCTACGATTGCGTCCAGATTGTTATTTTCTTGCAGATGGATCATTGCGCATCTGAATATAGTAAAAAAGGAAAACGAATTACGTATTCAACTGATTAAAACCAAAATTTCAAAAAAATATAGTTTTAATAATAAGTCCATATAGCAAAATTCAATTAATTATGCCATTACAGTTTTGAGTAAGCGCGTTGAACCTTCATGCAAATGCACAGACGAAAAGGCAGTCAACCCCCAGCTCTGATTTAGTACGAAATTTCATTCAGATGTATACTTTAAATTGCAAATTTGCACATAACACTTTATTTATCTAGTTCACTAAGCTTTATAGTTATCCTGTCATCAGACGTTACGAAAGTCTACGCTAACCATGGGATAGATGGTTGACCTACCATATCAAATTTAATATGCATAGGTCCCACACCACTGTTCATTCTAATTCACTAAACTTTACAGTTCTGTACTAATACTGTTCACTCATACCTATACTGTACATCTAGTTCACTGTACTGTATCGTCATCCTGTCATCTTGTACCTGGATAGACTTTACCAAACCTCTATGCTAACCAAGGGATAAATGTTGGACCTTCTACATCAAACTTAACATACACAAGACCCACGATACACAATTCGTTTTAGTTCACAACGCTTTATCTTCCTCAGAATCTAATCTTTCGTAGAGGATCGAATGGATCATGAAACCTCAACAGCACGTTTGGTTTTCTGCCAGTTGGTGCCAGTCTTGAAATGTAATTGGATTGATATTGTTTTGTCCCTCGTTACGATCCTCATTCCACAAGGAAGGTGATCTGCTTGATGATATGGAAAATTGAATGGAATGATTGGATACCAAGGAAGGAAGCATTTTTATTTTATAAAGTGTCTAAAGTTCTGAGAATAGGGTTTCCCCAAAGAATTCCAATGGTTGAATTTTTTATATATATTACTGTTATTGTAATTGTATACATGTACTGTTCATCTAGTTAATTGCGCTTTCTAATCAATCTCTCAGTTTGTATTTAGATGAACTTTACAAATCTCTGTGCTAACTATAGGGTAAATGTTGGTCCTTCCACATCATACTTAACATGTGTAAGGTCAACATACTGTTTGTTTCAGAAACCCAAGACTAGAGCATTTCGACATTCATACTTAAAGAATGGTAAGCTGAAAATGAGAGATTCATACATTTTATACTTGCGTCAATAATCCGAGTACACTCTTTTATTAAATATAAACATCTCCTCTTTCCATCTCTCCTCTCCTCAACTCCTCCTGACATATGCGTAAAAGCATGTGTCAGGAGGAGCTGATATTCTCAAAGCTTTCAAATACGGAAATGAACACTGCATGATGTATATTTAGAACTTTCTGAATAGAATTTTCTTTTAGAATTTTTCTGTTTTAAAATAAAGTATTAACTACCAAAATTTCAAAAATAAGAAATATCTTTACAAAGAAAAAACTTTTTTTTTCATTTTTCATTTTGTTTTTTATAATTATATGCAATCGGAAACTCATTCTTATGAGGTAACAGGTTGCCATTTAAACAAGACAAATTTAAGCTAAACGAATTTACTCCCAATCCACATTTATATATACAATACAAATGCTTAAAAATAGTGGTATAAAACAATACGGTTCTGTTGCAAATAGTGGTAAGATTGTTGCGCATTGAAAATAGTAGTAAGATGCTGTGTAGCATCAAGACGTTTAGAACAAAATGCAATGCGAAAACAAATACCTTCATTTGTTTTGAAGATGCTTATAAAATTACATTCCATTGGACAGATGATTTGATTAAAAAAATCAACGCAACACATTTTTTCAAGTAATCTCTTTTCCTTTAGAAAACATGTTTTTTTTAAATATATTTTGACAGTCTTTCCAATTTTAGATTTAAAGCTTGCTCCTTAATACATCGGTCAAATTGTTTTATTCAAGGTAAGAAATTCAGAAGTGGATAAAAAAATTTCGCTCATTAAGGTATGAGACATATTCAAATAATTTACTTAATTTACTGAAACAGAATGACTGATGTTTCTAAAAATTCATAGCAAACATCAATTAATCTCTAACCTTTAGCATTTAAGATAAGTAACTGGATATATAATTATTCACTTCAAACAAAGATTTGTTTAGTGCTCCTAAAATCAATTATTTATATAATTTTATGTATTTGATTATCCTAATACAATTATCCTGTTTAATTAATTTGTATCTTCTTACTACTCTGCAAATATATTTAGCAATCAAAATTAAATAAATAGATAAAATACCAAAAGAAGATATTCTCTTTAATAATGAGTGCGAGTCACCATCCTAGTGCAAAGAGTTTACTTTATAATCTCAGGAAACTTCAATTGAATTTTAAATCCCTTATTTTTATACTTTTCTCATCTTTTCCAATATTGTTCTTATACAATTTAAACAATTGCAGACGATAAAATAGAAACAATATTTCAGATAATCTATACGTTCTATAAGGTCAAACTTAGTTGAAAGAAATGAAATAAAGTGAAAAAATTGCAACTTTAGTTGGAAATTCAAAACATTCGACCATAAAACGTGCCTAGTTTTTAAACATGAGCCCTTCTCTACCATCGATTCTTCTAACGATTGTTTTGAAAGAAAATTGAATTCCACTGCCACAGAAGTCTGGATATCATTTGAGGCGAAAGCAATGAATAAATATCGATTGTTAGTTTCCCCACTTTTCTCACTATTGAAGTTTGTCAATAGACGAACAAGACTTAAAGCAGCGCCATCTTATCCTAGCAGCACACAAATGCTATACAATATTGTATGATATTGATTAATATTTGCATAATATTATAGAATATCAATTAATATCATATGTTGTAGAACAATATTGTGCAACAGACTGTGCTACCTGGATAAAGATCCAATATCGCCCAACATTTATTTATGTTTATTATGTTAAACAACATTTATTTATGTTTTAATCTAATATATCTTTCTACTGAGTGGATAGAAAATATCATTGCATTAGAAAAAATCTCTCAGTTACATTATTTTGCATGTTGTGTGAACTTTTTATTGAACTTCGTAACAAATGGTTCCATTTTGTGAGTTCCATAAAATCATGAAAATGGGCATTTACATCTTTTTTTCAATGCCTAAAAACAATGAAGAAGAGGATATGTGCGTGGAGGGCTTTTGGTTCATTACAATACTAATTGTTTGATCTAGAGCTGACAAATTTGGCACATTTATATTTTAGAGAGTGTGTTTGTACACTTTAAGGATAAATTTAGAATTTCATTTTTTATACTTTCATTCATAGAATTCTCGAAAATATTAATGCACGAATATAATCTTTAAACTTATTTTAAACTTAAAAACTTAATGTTTCATATTATACCGAAACTAGCATTTAACAATGCACAGATATCTTAAAACTTTAAAGTTTGATGATTTTTTCAAAGAGCGTTCAAGAAAATTGAATGATTAATTTAAAATTCCTTAACGATCATCTGCTTCTATTTGTGTTTTAGTTTCAAATGAAAAATCTTTCTTATGCAATCTCGACAAACTAGAGAACAATTGCGAGTCTAATTTCTAAATATTTAGACATATTGCGAAAAAAGTGCAAATGATCTAGAGAAAAAGTTTTAGAAACGTGTTATTTATTTCCTACTCTTTCTTCCTTCCTTACCAAATTTAATCTATCTAGTTTAAAGCATTATTAAACTATAGTGCTTGTTGAAAAACGGACAGAAAGACAAACTGCCAACCAGACATATATATTTCCAAAAAACTTTAATAAAGGCAGACTTAAAAGTAGAGACTACTTTCAAATTCCGAGGTAGGGCTGATGCCCTTTTTCCATCAATTGTTCTATTTTATTCTTTAATTTTGATCACATTTTTTGCACTGGGAAAATAAAATTTCAGTTGAAACAAAACAAATATTTTCGATACTGCATTAACCTTATCTGACTGAAAGATTAAAAAAAAATAATAAAAACGTGTTTGGGTTTTCAAATCTAAAATCCAGCCAACTTCTTTGGAACAGCTCAAAATTCCATTTACTTTTGAAAATTGAATTCCACTTTGCCGGATGTTTGGGTGTCATTGTCTGTTAAGTTCGGAATAAATGTGTTTTTCTTCCCTGGTGAAGTTTACCATCCAAAGCGCTAAGCTG
The DNA here is from genome assembly GCA_026543055.1 of Argiope trifasciata. Classification (NCBI taxonomy): domain Eukaryota; kingdom Metazoa; phylum Arthropoda; class Arachnida; order Araneae; family Araneidae; genus Argiope; species Argiope trifasciata. Next base: position 1,246,173 of record JAPMOQ010016056.1, on the reverse strand, counting down.
AATTATCTGTAAAGGCATGATCCAATAATACAGACCATCCATTAAGCCTGTATGTAGTAGATCATCTCGTTCCACTTTCTGAAATAGATTAAATGTATTACAAAGTGTTGGAAAGATGCTTAAATTGAATTCCGTTTAAGGTTATTGAATTTTTTGTAAAATTATTATTGTGGTGGAAAGAAATCTTTGTAATGGTTATCGGAAAATGAAATCGTACATCAATGCGAAAATCTTCGTGTAAATAACAAGGCAAACTGTACGCTAATACTAGTCGTTGCTTTTATTTTTAATTTTTCCCAAATTTAAATTTGTTTTATTTTAATAAAATAATAAAACACGTCGTTTCAATAATAAAAAATAACTACTCATTTGTCTATGTTATTGCCGACTTATGCATGCTTTCTATGTGTATGTACGCTTAAGTCCAGTCTATTTGAACTAAAAAAATACCAAAATTGTTTCAGCTATAACTTGAAAGTTGGTAGTTCGTACCTTTGAGATATATTTTTTATGAAACTTTGTCTTAGAATTTCAGATAATTAAAACCCTTTATCTTCATTTCTCAAGGTAATCTCGACTAAAAATAGCTTCAAGTAATGTCAACTAAAAATAACGACGCAATGCGTCTATATAAGTGTCAATGCGAGCATGCGTTTTCCGCTTATGCTGATGCACTTAAAGCCAGTCTATTTGATCTTAAGTTAGCAAAATTGTTCTAGATATACCTTAAAAGGTGTGGGCAAGAGTGCCTCTTTTAGGATATACTTTTTTATAATTATTTATTAGAATTTAAGATAATTAAAACCTCATTTGAGTTCAGGTAATCTCAACTAAATATAACGATGCATATATCTATGCAATTGCCAATGTGCATAGGGACACACTTAAATTCAGTCCATTTGATCTAAAATTAATAAAATTGTTCCCGATTTACTTTAAAAGTGGGAGTACTTGTATTTAAATGATAATTTTGAGGAAATTTTTATTAGAATTTCAAGTAATAAAAAATTAGTTTTATCTTCGACAAGTTCCATAATATATTCCGAAAAGTTCCCTAATATCTTGCAAAAAAGAAATTTCACGACGTTCCAAAATTTAAAAAGCATTATGTTTTCAGTTGTACTGTTTAGACGGCACTCAAATTTTTTCCTCGATTATAGCAAAACTTCAAGAACATTTTTCCTGATTTTAAATAATATTTTACATTGGTGCATAGCAATTCAAATTTTCACTCTTTCTTTAAGTTCGTTTCATTTCTTTGAGAATTGCCATCATAATTCAGTGTGTCAGCTACATTTTCGTTTATATTTTTGAAAATCAAGTTTCGCTAATAAATCTTCTCATTTGCATAAATTCCCCAATGTCATAAATATGATACGTATTCTTTATTCATATTTAAGGTCATTTTTATTCTTAAGTGCAAGAATTTAAAATCAATTTATCTTCATCTTGCTCTAAACTATTTATATCTTGTTAAATGGTGAAAAAATCCTAAAAATAAAAATAATGGCGCTTATTATTCTAATATCTATGGTGATTCTACCTCCTATAAACATGAAAAACTTAAGTCAATTGTAGTCTTCAAGCGTTCTCCTAAACAAAATATTATAATATATTCCCTCATTAATACTTTATTTCTCTAATCTCGAAAACTCCGAGTAAATCCGTCAAAGAATTTTCAAAGCTTTTCCCTCGAACAATAAAGCTTTCTCATTGAAAGCGTCATCCTATTCACCTTCTTGTTCCCCCATATAAAAGGATGGCCGGGTGTTTGAATGAAGAGATAAACCCCCTTCTTCTCTGCTGATGGAGGAAGAGGGTCTTCTGTGTAGAGGTATGGACTTAAGGTCACTCCCTATCTCTGCTTTACAGGGATGAAGGTTCAAATGCGAGATCAAAGGCAAAAGGGCGTAGAAGATTTAATGCCGAACCATCATTGCCTTTCACACCAGGGACTGGATTTGGAAAGTTGGCGGTGATTTATTTTCCTTTAGCTGCATCTGGGAAATATCTGGCGAGAGTCCTTTCAATTAGCATATTGTTTGTTTGATTGCAAATGCGCCAGCATACCCATTGGGGGAAAAATCGATGCCTCGGAGGGGAATTGATGAATAGGATTGCTTAAGCGGAAGCAGTGCGGAATTTTGCAAAAGTTTATCTTTCTGAAAGGATTCTGTGTGGATATTTCCTCAAAGCAATACACTCCAGAGCACTGAGTTGAGTGCATTTGTTACAGAAAAGAAGGAAGTATAGATAAATTAGACATGAAAAAGTTTTTGATGAGAATTGTTAAAATGTAAAACTGTTTTGGAAATAAATATAATTACAATACCTCTTTAGGACGTTTAGTAAGTAGGTATAAAAAGCAAGAATGTTATGGATAGTTAGCTATAAAGAGTATCTGAAAAATGATTCAGATAATATTTCGAAAACTTTTTGATTCTTATTAGTTAGTCGAGAAATTTTCTTCATTTAAAACGTATGCACATTTTTTTTTTCATTTCTGGTTAAATAATTGCCGAGTTTTAGTAATCAGAGATGGAAGAAAATAGCTACTGAGTAAAAGCACCATAAAAAAAAAACAGAGTTTAAAATGGTATAAGGAAAAGATCGACACTGAAAATAAATTTGTTAATGAAATCTTAGTTATTGATTACTTGAATATGCAATCAAGAAATACAGAGTTAAGGTCGGTAAATTCAGTGAAAATATAAAATCGAAATGTTAATTCTGTGAAATTGAGTTTGTAGATTGTAACACCAAAAATATTCCATATATATTGCGAAATTTTATGTTTAAAATAAACCTTATTAAATAACAACTGCATTTCGACTTTGAAGTCGTAACTGATGTTATTAAAAACTATTTCATAAAATAACCCTCATTTCATATTTGGCTAAACAACACAGGATGGGTCAGTGCCTTTCTCCGAATTCTGTTCTACTGCATTCTATTTTTAGAACTTGTGCGCCAGTTTCTTTCCTAGATAGCCAATAAATCTTTCTCCACTTATTCCATCCATCTCATTTTGGACTTCCACTTTTCTTTACTTATCATACATTTATGTAAAAGAATTTTTTAAATATGGGATTGTCATTCATTCTAAATATATGAGCCTCCCAGCTTGTAAAATTTGATTTTGTAAACTTTATAATATCTGGCTTTCCATAGATTTTATATAACTCAAAATTATATATTCTTCTCCAAACATTGTTAATTTCTATCCCATTAATCGCAGCATCTTTCGAAAAGAACAATTTCGTTTTCTACAGGGGGTCGAGATTTCTGAGGCATAGCTAAGAATTGGTCTAATTAAGGTTTTAAAAAGTAACAATTTTGTATTTTTTGATAGTAGGGAGGATATAAGAAATCGGTTTAGTACGTAAAAGGAATTACTTGCATTCATTAGACGACCCTGAATCTCCTTGACCATGCTATTGTTATCAATAACTATAGAGCCATGATAAGTAAAAGTTTGGAGAAGCTGAAATGTGTGATAACTAATTTTTAGATGGGATTCATGAGATGGCCATAAAAGAATATGTCTCATTATATTTTCAAAACCTATTCTCGACAAAACACTTTAAAACCAGAATTTTCAATTGTGTTTACTCTCGGGTACCTCAATACATATATAAACCCTAAGCAGATCTCACATTGCATATTCTACAGAATATCATGAAACATTAATTAAATAAGTATCGTTGATATAAGGAAGTTTTTTTCCTTAATGTCTGATAAACTATAAGGAAAAAAAATATCATGTAAAACAAAAATTACTACCATAAATTATCTATAAATGTGATAAATTTTATATATAATGATTATGAATTAAGACATTTGTCATATCGCATAATAGGGTTTATCTATTTCACTTCGAAAAATGTTGCCATTAGTGATATGAAACGAAATATTTTTTACAAGATTCTCATTAGTCAATACCAACTAGTCAAACTCCTCATTATTTTGCATTCCATGGCCAGTTCTTCAATCCAAAGAAGAGGTAATAAATTACTTGGCTCTAAACAACAGTTTCTATGAAAGGAGAAATCGAAATCTTTAGCAACAGCAGATCTTGTTTCATAAGTCATTCCAAAGATATTCTTAAATTTAAAATATTTCTATCGTAAGATTGGCAAACCTCGAAACTAGAAATGTGACTTAAATTTTTCAAAATCTGCTCGAAATTTACTGGACGACAGAATAATTCAATGTCCTTTTCCAACTATATTATTGTCACAGCATAAACAAATCAGGTATTGGTGCCATTAAACCTTCTACAAAACAATAATCTAATCATGGAAAGATTGTGCTCCTTAGTTCTATGATACACTCGTTCATAGAATAATTATTTCTAAGCAGTTTCTTTTGGGAATGACTGGTGGATATAATGTGACAAGCAATTACTTCAAAATAAAATCTGCTAGGATAGACTCGTGGATAGAATGTGAGAAGCGATCAGTTCTTAAGAGTTTCCCAATATTTTATGAGGTTTCAATTAGTCAATACCAACAAGTCAAAATCCATTATTTTGCATTATAAGCCAGCTTCTTAATTCAAAGAAGAGATGAGAAATCACCTGGTTCTAAGCAACAGTGTCTATGAAAGGATAAATTGAAATCTGTAGCAACAGTGGATATTGTTTCAATCCAAAGATATTGCACTTAAATTAGATAATATTTATGTTCTTCTGTGCGATTTGCAAACTTCGGAATGTGACTTAAATTTCTCCACAGTCATTTTAAATTAACTAGAAGATAGACTCACGTATAGAATAACTACCACTTCGTTTTAAACTGTAAGATTGGCGTATCATGCCGCCATTAAATCTCCTGCAAACCAATAATCCAACCATGGATAGAATGTGTTCCTTATTTCTAGAATAGACTTGTGCATATAATTGTGGGAAGGTAGGTGATTTTAGCTCAGAATAGAACATGGGACCTTTTGGTCTGAAGCCTAGTAGCATAACCACATGACAAAAGCAATTACTCAATCCCGTAGATGTTATCTGGCTTATTAAGATATCAACACACACTCAACCTCCAGTGAATTGACGAATGATATGCGTTGTTGTTGAGCGGTGATGAATTGGTTTGTTGAGTGAGAGGTTGCTGTGTGTAGCTGTTGTGACTAATTCGCCGTACCCATGTTTGTTTGGAGGGAGGAGAACTTTTTTTAGTCACTTCAAGCTTTATGGCGAGCGTGCGTGAATTGTTGCGTCAAATGAGTTTGACGACTTTGATTGCGGGTAGATGGCGCCTCGTCAGTTGCATGAAGGTTGAAGGTTCATTGTACAAGGTCACCATTGTGGGAGGCTCCGGACCTTTGTGTCTGAACAATAGTAACATAAACACAAGACAAAAGCAATTGCTCAATCCCGTAGGTGTTATCTGGCTTATTAAGATATCACCACATAATAAATATTTCCAAGCAATTTCTTTTAGGATTGACTCGCAGATAAATTGTGACAAGCAATTATTTCTAAAGAGTTTCACAATGTTTTATGATATTTCAATTAAAATAACATAAGTTGTCGATGTTATCATATAAGTCTGCAACTAAAAATTCAAAACAAATGAGGAAAAAAATATTGTATCAGTGATAAAAATTACACATCCGCACTTATTTTTTAATTAATAAAAAATATGAACTATTGTTTTTATTGTTTCAATTATTGTGTTTGTATATATTCACATTGCGAGAATATTAAATGTGTTGTGTGCGTATTATTTTACTATGACTAAGAACATATTTTTAAGAGCAATATAAATAAAGATTAATCAAAACAGTAAAATTTTATTTTGTTACTGATATTTCCCAGAGGGCTTTCGAATATCTTTAAAATGTTCTCGGTTAAGTATTTTATGACTTAGCATTGTTCAAAAAACGAAGGCAAAAATGATTGCGGTTTCTTAGTACACTTTTTACCAAATAAAATGTGTTAAAAGATTAAAATTCGTCATCTTTTGTTGAAAATGCTTCAAAATATCAATTGCATTCTTGCAGTAATTGCTATATGGGCCTACAAGATACTTCATCGTATTTTTTGATGATTTCACACTATATAAAACCATTTTCAAGTTTCGACTGAAAAGGTTCATCAGATTTTGTGTTGAAAAAGAATTAACTATTTAACTTATGGAGATTTGAAAAGCATCCACCTTTAAAAAACAATTTATTTTATAATTAAAATATTTGAATATTGTATTTCCAGGAACAATTTTAAACTAATTGTTTTAAACCGTAAATGGGTTGAAACAGTCATTATTCAAAATTTTATAATAATTAAAGTTCAATCAATTTTAGTTAATGTGGAAAGTAAGAGTGAAAATGAAATTTATTTTGATAAAAATTGAATGCAATTATTGCCTCAGTTAGAATTAAATGTGTATTAAAATTTATGAGACGCAATCATCATAAATTTTTCTACCTTGCATTAAAGTAGCAATTCGGGAGACAATTTTCATCACTTGAATCGTTAACGAGACCTTAATAAATGGATTCCCCGGAATCACTTTTTGCAATGATCATTAAACCAAATGGCACTTGAATTCATAAAAAAAAGAGGAATCAAACTTTACTTCTTTTCTCATTTTGAAAATTAGAAAAAGAAATTCAACCTGTCCCTTTTACGGAAGAAAGATAATTTTTCAAAAATTAATAATCTTTATTATTGAAATAAATTGGATTTTTCTATTTAATCTTCCTTTTAAATTCTCTTTTGATACATTCAGAGTAAGAAAGAAATTAAAATAATAAAACTAACAGATCATTTGTTGTAAAATATTTATAAATCTTTATAAAGACAGTTTTGTTGCACTTTAGATGGTTTATACTTTTAAAACTGGAGAATTGAGTTTCGAGACAAAATTCCCAAAACCTACAATTGCCCGTTTAGTATTTAAAATTCCAAAATGTATTTATCCATTTAGTTACATTTTTTTCTTAAATTTATCTAAACATAAAAATGCATTTAAGAAGAAAAAAAACTATGAATGTTTGGACAAAGATTCGACATTTGTCCTTGTTATATCAAGGTACACAACTGTAATCTGTATCCAAAATTAATTCTCGCATTGTTTCATATGTCAGTACATTACGTTATGTTTTATCTATACGTATAAAACGCAAACATAAGATACACAACAATCAATTAATTTTTTAACAAAACAATACAGAATTAACACGTTTATAGCTAATATATCTAAGAGACAAAACATTTCTGTTATTCAAAAAAGCAAACAAACTAGACAGGTATTCATTATTTTTGTCAAGCAGTAGAAGCAGCAAATAATAATGTTTCAAAAGCATTAGTTGATAATTTGTTGTTAAGAATAGCTTTATTTTCCTTTTTTGTTGCCCTTTTCCTGTCAATAAATATTTAAATGAAGTAGTAATAATTTCAATAAATATTCCATTTAAGGAATAATTAAAATTTACTATGTTTTTCATGATTTTAAACAGAATCTAAAAAAAATTGTTTTATTAGTTGATTTTTTTTCATGTGTAATTCAAAAATCGTTTGCTTTATCTGTCTGCTTTTGCTTAAAAATACTTGTTGTTGTTTTCCTAAAAAGAAGGAAAGCAATTTATTTTTCAAACACTTCCAAAAATTTTCTATCGTATGAAGAAAATATAAATCAGAAAGAAATCATCAACAAAGCGCTAAGGAAATTTTCAAAACAACTGCTATAATGAAAAATAAAAATGATTATAGCTTTTCATGTCTTAGGAACATAAATATTTCCATTAACGGATTATTGCAAAGAGAAGTACTATGAAATAAAAAAGATAAAACCCTCTTTTTGACCAACAATCTCCAAACACTTATTCTACACTCACTATTCATTTTGGTAATTCTTTGAGAAGAACCAATTTTACTTTCAATTTGTTGTCAGATTCCAAAAAGAATATATCTGAGAACTCTTAATAACAGAATTCAACCTTTAATAGACTTCTGCAAACAATTTAAAATGGCTTCTCTTTGATCAAACTTGATAGTGATGAATATTGTCTGTCTCATGTAGTCTGGATGTTGTCTTCTCTGGGTGAAAACACTACAGAGAAGACAACATCCAGACACTACATAAATTGATCCCAATTGAGGGCGGTAATGGTAAAAGAGAAAAATATCATCAAATAATATTTCACTCAATCAGGAATTTAACTTGCTTCGCTTTCTTGAGTTGTTATAAAGCCCTGATAATGCTGGAATTTTGGTCATTATTTTTTTTTTTACATTTTGTCATTAATTTACACAAGAAATGAATTTTATTTCTAAAAAAATAATTTATTGTTTATAGTCTAAACATATTGCTTTAAAGGTGTAAGAAATGATATATATCCTCCAATAAATTTCTCAAAGCTTAATTACAATTCTATTATAAAAGTATATCAGTATGTTTCATCTTATATATCTTAAGTACATCTTATATAAGTCATTTACAATTTTCTTTAAAATTTTAAGCATAAATGATGGTTTAAATATTTATCACTTATATTTAATGCATTATTTATGTTTAAAATTTTAAAAATTCGCATCTTAAAAAGCAGCGAATAATTTTTAAATATTTTAACATCCTGAAAGGGGGATGCACCATCATGAAGGGAACTTAATTCTTTATATAAATCCTATTGAATGAAATAATAAAATTTTTAAAAAACTCTATGCTTAGTACATAAGTAATAAAAAAATTCTCTAAAATTTCAACATATAAGCCTAATTTTCCATTAAGGAATTAAGAAAGTGTTGAATTTCAAATCAAATATAAAAAAAGTCCGAGTTTAAATGAATGCAGACAGTATTACATGCAATTTACAGTTAAAGAAAATATCTTCCTTTCAAAATTTAGCGTTTGAATAATAAATGCTAAAAAAATTAAATAGTACATGTTACATTGTATTAAACCTACCATCTTATAAAGACATGGAAAATAATTATAGACTAAAGATACTTCCTAAAGATTTTATATTTTCATCTTTCCTTAATCTTTTCTGGTGTAAAAACTCCTTTAATTTCATAGCATTGGTATTATTGGGATTTCAGAAGACATACAAAGCAAAAAATGGTTTATTCAAATTTTGTAATCCGTGGAATATATTTTGACTTTATTAGAAAATAAATGTTTCCAGACAATTTATTGCTTTAGTCAATTGTAATATTTGAACAAAAACTAATATAACTTCCACTTCAAGATAATATTTATATTTAATTTAATTACATTCATGAAATCTATTACATTCAGTTTCTTCTATACATAGTATAGAGAAAGTATAGAAAATTGGAATTAGAGATATTGATGTATCTCTAGGTCTCATCTCCTTTAAACCTCCCTGATATCGAAAAGCACATTTCTTGCGAATTTTCAGCCCGTCTATATATGACAAGATAACTTAAAAGCGCTCTAAAGACGGTTTAAATTTGATATATTCAATTTACATCAAATATAAACACTTTTTTATCAAAATTTGAGTAGTAAATTATCATAGTTTGATTGTCTGCCCGATTGTTTGAATATAAATTAATGCCAGAATTTCAAAAGGAAGTTAACAAACTGACCTTAATCAACCAAATCTCAAATCTGTCAATACGCCACATATTTAATTAACTAAAGAAAACACATACACTTCAGACATTTAAGCTGATTTCTATTTGAATTGCTTCCGCTGCTTTGCAGTCCAGTAATTGGGATACTTGGGTGAATTAAATACGGTTGTTAACAACCAGTGTCCCATTTAGGTTGAAGTTCCCTTTAACTGCCAGCAGTCCCATTATTTTCTCCTTACAAAATGTATTTCGCCGCAACCTTAACGAAGAATCGAGTTCGTGTGAATAACTGGTTCTACTCTCAAACCATGACAAACAATTTCCTGAGATAAATTTTACTCAAACCAGAACGTTGAAATTACAATTGAACGATGTTTCAGCAAAATATAACAAGACAGTTAATATCAAATTCTAAACTGTGGAAGACGTTATGTATTGTTACGAACTTGTAATTTTGCTTTTCCGAATACTGTCATTGTAAGGAAGCGGGTTTTAGAGACATCTCTATTGAATAGCGCCTGGATGTGACGTTAGTGATCGCAGATCTTGACGATAAACTTCGCGACTATTCAGCTACTTTGCGATGAATTTGGTGACCATTTGCCCACTTGGCGACAAAGTGGATAATACCTGAAACATCGAGAATTTTCCCAAATCTTCCATTTGGATGATCCATTTGAATGATCCAATTGGATGATTTGGATGAACCAACTTCCATTTGGAGATACATCCAGCATGCTTCTGATTGGCCCAGAAGGTTTTAGACCCGCCTTTCGCTGCTATATATACGGCCAGCCATTGGAGTCTGAGATGTGCGGCGGTCGTTGACGGAGTAGACCTGAACTCAGTGATCTGGAAGAAGAGTCCTGAGTGCAAGAATCACCGGGAAAATATCATAGCAAATAATGAACGCTGAGTTACTGTGTGGCGTATTTTGACGAGTCGTCGTAGGGAACGGAGCTGTCCTGAACTGAGGAGTAGTCCAGTTGTGAGTAGTGAGTCGGCAGCGGAAGTAAGAAGAGACAGAGAAGTGTTTCAGCTTGTTCGGGAGAGACTCTATGTGAGTGTAGAGAGAATCCCAAAAAGTTTCCCTCCCCTCCTGGTCGTCTGGTCGCCTTGTGAGCTCTGTATGTTGTCACTACGGAATTTCTACTTGTAGACTAATGTGGTTATTGTGGGCTAATGTCTGCAGTAGAGTACTGCGGTGTGCTGTCCTGTACTTGGACTCCTCTGCATATAGTGGTTTTCTGTACATAGAAATGTTGTAAATATTTGTCGTCTTTGTGCTGTCCCGTCTTCGTCCTGTAAATAAACCTCGTCTGCGTCGTGTCGTCTACTAAAGAACTGATCATTGTGTAATTATCTCTTCTCACACCGTACACTCCCACTATACAAGAAAATGAAACCGATGGATTAGGATAGGAAATCCGTAACAATATATACATTTCATATTGTCACGTAGATAAACTGTGTGCTCATTAAATTCAAACAGAACATTCGCTAACATCAGCGCTAAGAGTTGTTGAAGAAACTGAATATGACATCTATTTTTATTGACAAGAGGAAATGACTCGAATTTTCCTTATTTAGAAGGATACAGAAATTATAAGAACATTCTAGAACATACGAGAAATAAAAGAAAGTAAATCTACAAGAAAACGATCTGTAGGCAATTTGAATGCAGTCTGATACGAACTTGCGAACTATCACTTTCAGTTTATAATAATCAACCACTGAATTATTCAGTGCACCACGTGTCAGAACGGTATTTGTTACAGTATATAAACATACATTGACATTTTTATGAAATAATAAATGTTCAAATAGGAATAGGAATCTTAAAATATTATTATGAGCAAGAGTGATTAATATTTTTGCACATCAAGAATATGATTTTGAAATAGAATTTATATATTATTAGGTACTAGCATTTTAAGGTGCCTAGCTAGTTAGGTAGGGAAATTTTGGCTGTATTCAATTTTATTTAAGCCTCTCATGTTTAAATACTTAAAATATTATTCATGATTTCCTCGATAACGAATCTTCAACTATAAATTGCCAATATTACCAATATAGCAATACGTCTGTGTTAATTTAAAGGTTATGCTCTTAGTTTCGAATGCCTTTTGTTAATTTTGAATAAGGTCATTATTATGACCCCTAACGTTATTGCACCATACTGATTGGAAGATTTATATCTAGTTGCCAGTTTTCTTTTCAAGTATTGCAATTTCCATTGCTATTTCTCACTTAAAGAAAGCTGATTATAATCAGGAGAATTTTATTTGAATTTTCAATTTCTTTTTAAATTTTTGATATATAAAATCGTTGTGAACCAACAAGTGTACAAATATTGCAATAAAAACACATATTTAAATATTTTGCGTAAAAAACAAAACTCTTGAATTTCATTGTAATAAGGATGTCATTTATTGAAAATTTATACAAAAAATATTTTTGACAAACATTAAAACCATTAATTTTATTATCTTATATATATTCTGTTGCGAATATGTTCCAAATGAAAACCAATATCATGATATCATAACAGTTTTAAAATTGTTACAGAACTTTTTTATCTATAACTTTATATTTTAACCTCACTATTTCATTCGTCCTGTGAACTAAACATGCATTAAACCGAATCACTTTTCATTAAGCTTAAGAAATTGAAGAAAATTACGTCATTTAATATTTAATCAAGGAATCAAATTGATTTGATTTTCAGAGCAACATTACAGCTTTTGTTGAAAAATAGAAAAAATAATGATTTAAAGAAAAGTAATTAAAAAAAGTCATTAAAAAAAGTAATTAAAAGTTTATAGTTTTTTGCATTAAAACAATTAAAGTTTTCAACAATTAAAAGTTGAAAAATGGATATTACTTTAAAATTTTAGTTATAAAAGCAGTTTGTACAAACTCTAAAATGAAAAAAAAATATTTAACTGCCCTATTCATCAGGACCTGCAGTTTCTATTTTTTAAAATTAATTTTCATTCCTCTAAACAAATGATAATCAATGGTTTGATGCTAATTTATAGGCTTAGGATCTAGAGGGTTTCAGGTACGATGTCCGATTCGACAGAAGAACCGTTTTGAAAGAGGATCTGGTGCAAGTTAATTCCTTCGAGGCCAAACATCCACACGGAGGTGTGGTGTGTAAATTTAGAGATCTGATGACAGCACAGGTGTCGTTCTCGCCATCTGGCCACAGTTTTAAATCATGAGGTTGATTCCAAAATTGCCCGGATGGGAAGTTAACATAACGAGAATTTTGCATACGGAAAGTTAACATCACGGGAATTTTGCATACTTGAAGTTAACATATCTAAACTATACTATATCCTTTTGAGAAATAAAATACCACAACTGGTCCATATTTTCGATTATATGACCACGGCCTGTTATCCGTATGATCGATTTTCTACATTGTAAATTTCGCTGCAGCATTCAACGGCTTCAATCGACACTCACGAAAAAAAAGGGTTAAATCCAACTTTGTTGTTCCACTTAAACCGATAGTTAGCTATTTTCTCTTTACATAATGTCTCTATTTACAACAACAACTGAGGAGACAATCTGCATTTCGTCGAAAATGGGTCGATAGAGTTGAATGCATCAATACCCTAGTGAGCGAAAGTTTTCCAACATGGCATGTTAATGGAAGCGATAATGGATTCGAAAATCGAATTTGCAAAACAATGCATTTCCCTTCACTGATATATGGATGTTGTGGATCGTAGGAAAGAATGTATTTTGCGACAAGTATGCAGTCGTTAGTTGAGACTCATTATTCTTTTCTTTTTGTTTTCAAATGTTCTTCATTGCACAATGGGAAGGTTTGATTTTTGTCGTTAGGCCTGGAGTTTTGATTTGCATTGTCAGTAAGATATATTAAGGTGCTACTGTACCGACTGAACACCTTTTTAAAATTGTTTGCAATTATTTTCTTATTCAATTTTATATAAAACAATACTCTATGACATTTTCTCATAAAATATTTGTAAAATAATCTTTTATTTCGGACATTTTTGAAATTTAGATATTTTTACAATTTTTTCCAACAAAAATGTGCTGTGGATTTCCTCCTGCTAATGATATTTAAATTTTTATACATATATTTATTATTAATTAACAAAAAATTCTGAAAAATGCATAAATTTTAATTTTTGATTCATATAAAAAGTTACTACATATCGTAAAACTATTTTCATAGCAAGTTATGTAAAGAATATATTTTATAGCATTAATTAAATATTTCACGCCATTACTCTACATTTTTTTAAAAAAAGCTTTGCTTCGAAATATAGAAAATATCCGAAAAATACGACATCAGGAAAAATGATTTTAAAATATTCACTTATCATTCTCATGATACAAAATCCCTCCGTTTTATATGTGACCTTTACAAAATGTTGATTATTTTATTCAAATTGTTTAAAATAAAAATATCACAAAACATTATACTTGCTAAATGAATATATAAATGAAAAAAATAAGAAAGACACTTCCAAAATCATTGTCATAACAACCCAAAAATAATGAATGCTTATCTCAGATTTTATTTAATGTAAATTATTAAATATCAAATGCTAAATGTTTCTGTTACAAACATATATTAACAAATATATTAAAAAAAGGAACATCTTTATTTTCATTGTATTGATGGTCTTGTTGTGCAAAAATTTTAAATGGCCAAAAATAAAAAAAAACATTAATTAATAGCTTTCAATGTTATAAAAAATAGCATGCGCGTTAAACTAAATGAATTCATTTTAGCTTAACCATACGTTAGTGAACCGTAAAAGTTGTAAAATACAATATACTATTTCAAATTTGTTTAGCAAACTTTCTGAAAGCTGAAGTGGCAACACTTTTTTCACTCATAACGTCTATCAAAAAAAATTTAATAGTTAATTTTTAAAAATCAGCTCATGTTCTAAAATCTTTGTGACACATTTAGTAAGATTCAATTAATCACATAATCCAATGAATTTTTTTCAATTTTTTTGAAAAAAAAATTACAATTATTTTCTTTTTTCGTAATTAGGTTAATTATTTAAATTAAAAGAAGAGTTCAGCAATAGTATTAAAATGGATATTTGGATTGGATTATTGATATGATTGTTTTCAACAATTGCATTGAATAAATTATTCTTTGAAACCCCTCTTAGTTAGTCTATTTTTAAAAGAAATTATATTGTTTTAATTATTTTCCAATGTTTAGGTTTCAAATCGAATAATTTAATAGTTGATAATAAATGGTTACAAGATGGCGCTTAGAATATTAGATAACATTTTAGCTTGCCAAATTTTTAACAGATAATTATATTGCGTTTATATAGAAAATTGTGCACTCTAGGTGAAAATAAACAATTTTAAAACAGTTCAACCATTTGATCTAAGAAATACGTGAAAATTTGTACTAAACAGTACTAAATGGTTATAAAAATGAAACAATTCAAGTTTCTGAACAATATTTTTTGCAAATCATAGCGTATCACAATTTTTAGAAATGCTAAATATAAATTAGTATAACTCCACCAGAAATCTAACACAATGATCATTCCTTCAAGTTGTAACAGTACGGTAAAATGTTCTGTATAAATATATATTTTATATTTTAAGGTATCCAACTGCCTTAAAAACCCTGATTATTGACTTCAAGGGAGAAGTTTTAAAATGTTATTTCCATTAGTTCCAAATTTCTTCGTTCCAAAACAGTTTATCTTTTCTAGGAAAATTTAGACCTGGCCTGTCATTCAGGGTCACATATTTTTGCAGTTAAAATTTGTTTTAACTTTAATTTTCTCAAATTAATTTTCATAAAAATTCTCCACCTTTAAAATAATATCTTTAAAATTAATAGTTATTAATTATTTAAAATTAATAATTATTTACATAAGAATTTTAGTGTGTGCTTTGAATAATATGAACAATGAAATGAAACAAAGTTTCCTATTTGGTGAAATGCTTTTTCGTTTATATATGTTTTTAGAAAAATTAAGTTGCTAATTTATTGAAAAAAAGCATATATACGTATATTTTTACCCATAACTTCTTTGTGTCACAAGATTTTTCTTAGATTTTGGTTCATTTTCTTCATCATTATATTCTACAACTTTTTACAAAGAAGAATAAAGATTGCTTCATTATAATTTTGCGTAAAGTGTAAGTCCTTTTTATTAAATTTCATTAAAATTTAATGCAAATTTTCCTGTTTCTCAAAATATATTTTCAAATATTTTTTTTACTTATGATATATTGTATTATAATTGATAATGTGTAAAAAAACGTAGTTTTAAATAGTTTCTGAAAAATCCAATTTTTCAAAAAAAAAAAAAAAAAAAAGAAAAAAAAAGAAAAAAAAGAAAAAAAAAAGAAAAAAAGAAGAAAAAAGAAAAAGAAAAAAAGAAAAATTGAACGTAATTAGATACCTTAATTTCAATAAAGCCTTCATTACAGGAATAAAACAATCTGTATTTTAAGCAATCTATAATTTTAAATTTAATATCGTTTAATAAGAATTGCATTCTTTATACTTTTTTTAACTCACTTTGTATAAGATTGGTATTCCTTCTATTGTTTTAAAACTAATGTTTTTTTACGTTTAAGCACGCAGGTAGTAAAATTTTTATCCACTTTTTTATCTCAGCCTCATATTTTACGATCTTACCATGGTAGGCAAAGAACAAAACCAGAACAAAAAAAATCTCTGTTCACTTTTACTATGCAATTTAATGTTGACTTCAAAGTTAGAATAAGAGCTATGCATTGTAGAGGCATTCATCTCATGGAGCAATAAACTTTTGAAGAGAGAAAAATGGCTGAAATAAAACACACAAGCGAAGGATTTAACGGTTGATTAACGACCAGGTTCAGTTACAGTTAGTTGTTACAGAAAAACATTCAAAAGAAGTACAATGAATATTTTCGACGCAGCTTTATACCTTCCACGGTTGGTTTTTCCTTGTGTTGCCACCAATAGCGACTTAAGTCATGATTTAAAAATTTTTATTGAGCTATCCTGTGGTCTGAAACTGTCATTAAAAATTATTATGCAATTTAATAGCTGTTGAGATTATTCTCTAGTAAAACTTTGTACATTTGAGGAACAAAATATTAAAAAAAAATTTGGATTTTATTGATTATAATTTTTTAACATATCTTTGTTCTCTGTTTGGAGGGCAATCACAGTTAAATTAAATTATAAAGTGATTTTTCTCGTTTTTTTTTTTAAATTTATGAATGAGTCTGAAAACTTTTAAATACATTATAGATTAAATTTGAAAGAAATCCGTTTTAAAATATTGATTAGACACATAATTCTCCAATAGCAACATTGTTACCACAAATACTATACACAAAAGTTTAAGTTTTGTTATATGATTTTTGCTTCGATTTTGATTTCATTCTTAAAAAAAATTGTGAAAAGTTTGTGTGTTTTTTAATTCAATTATTTTGATTTCATTTTTTTAAAGTTAGATTTATCTATTCTTCGATTGCAAATAATAAATATAGTTGATTTTTCTAAATCTTTTAAAATAATTTTGCTTAGATCCAAAACGAAAAACTCATC
Source organism: Argiope trifasciata (assembly GCA_026543055.1). Classification (NCBI taxonomy): domain Eukaryota; kingdom Metazoa; phylum Arthropoda; class Arachnida; order Araneae; family Araneidae; genus Argiope; species Argiope trifasciata. Next base: position 1,229,044 of record JAPMOQ010016056.1, on the reverse strand, counting down.
ACTTCATTAGCATTATTTGTATTAGCAGCAATGTCAAAACAAGTTCTGACAAGTTTGTGATTTATGTCAACTAATATTAACTTCAACTTTATTCTTTCTAATTATTAAACATAAACTCGAATTTATAGTTCATTTAATACCTGTTAAAATATATTGCTCATGCCATTTAGTTGCACTTTTTTTAGATTAATAAGGATTATTTAACAATTGTTCTAAATCGATTTAAATTTTTACCTTTATGTTAAGTAATTATCTGTAAATAAAAAATAGCAAGAAAATTTTTTCAATATTTCATTTTTAGAATTTTGAAACTTCCAGACAGCAGACAATAAATTTTAACAAAGCAGACGATAATTTTTACATATAAGATTTATTTAAAATCTTAATTTGCTTGTTCTTTTTAAGTCTCTCTTATTTTTAATTTTTACTTGAAATAAATCAATTTATTAAATTTAAAAATAAATCCTTTTTGTCAGGCACTTTATGCGCATAATATATTTTATCATATTGAATTAACAAGAAAAATTTGAATATAAAGACTGCATTTTTTGTGATAAATGGTTCACATTTCGAGATGATTTTACTTCGAGCTCATTTTCGTAATTTTTGTAACTCTCTTGTTATTAAACTTCCAATTTCCCCATAAAAACAAATGCTATAAAATTTTTAAGATGTTTATGTTTGAGGTTCTTTTTCCCATCTCAGAAATATTTAAATCATATCTTACATTTGCCCGTTTTTAAAGATTTTATTAGTCAAATTTTGTTTTGCATAAATGTAATCAACTTATTTAATTTAAATAAAATGTACGGTATATTATAACTTTAAACGAACCATTTATCTATATATAAAAATTTTTTCCATCCCAGAAACGACTCTAATTATTTGAATTAAATTTCATATTTATATAAAACTTTGCTTCTCAAAGTGTATAGGTGTATCCTATGCACCTTAAAGTTCTATAGGTGCATCCTGAAAGAATGCTATTTTACACACAAACATTTTTAATAACTAAATACTATTTTTGCTATGCGTGAGCTGTACACGTATGTCAGAGATGGAGTAATGGTTAGAACCTCGGAATTACAATCATGGATCTTATGTTTGATACCACATTTGCAGTTCAATTATATTTCGTTTATAAATTTAAATTGGTCTTGGAATAGAATTTTATTTACATTTTTCAAAATTAAAAAAATGGAACTGCTGCTTAAAATTATATTTATTTTTTAAAAAAAATAGTTTGCGCTCTTGATCTGATTATTGATCTCTTTCTCATTTTCAGAGATTAAACTATTAAAGACTATTAACATTTTGTAATTTTGTTTTTAAATTCATTAATTTTGTAATAAATTATAATTTATTACGAAAAATAATTATCGTATTAAATTATTTATCGTAATAAATCGAATTTATTAAGATAAATAATTTATTACAATAAATTTTAACTATAAGACAATCTCAAAATAATTTTACTTGCATACATTAAAGTTTCTTTTTAAGAAAAAAAAATCAAGGCAGTTTATATAAATTTTCTGTTGTACATTTTCTGATATTATTTCTGCTTAAGAAAGTATTGTATTTCATCAAATTTATAATTGGGTAAAAAAAAGTCTCAAAATAATTTTTAACTTGAAGGCATTAAAGCGCGTTATTTGTAAGAAAAAGCAAAATGCAGCTTAAAACATTTTCTATATATGTAAAACATATAATCTGTCTTTATATTTCAAGTAAAATAATTTCATAATTTTATGACACCACTTAAAGATGCAAATAGAATTCTGTCGTTATGTCAATAAAAGTAATGCTTGAATAAAGTTTTGTGAATATCTATCTAAAATATATTCTTACACATATTCATAAATTTCAAAAATTATAAAAAGTTTTAGCATTGAATATATGAATTTCTATGCTAAAAGAATCCCTGGACTGTCTCTAAGAATAAATTCCCTTCCACACCAGGGTTCGAAATATTCAAATCTCGAAGTGGCAGATGCTTCAAAAAATAAAAGATTCATATTGGTAAACTTCAATAAAGAGGATTTTTCTTTTATAATTGGAATAAATATTTTCGAATTTATCTTAGTGTCCGAGTGTTGTTATATTTCTTGAGTCTTTTTCTCTGTTTCAAAACCAGAACTTTTTATTCCTTTTCATATTTTTAACTCACAATATTTACTTTTTAGCAAATAACCATCTCGATAATTTCTTAAAGTTGAGAAACGGAAAAAAAACAATATTTTTTTTCTTTGCTCAATCGTGATTCAAAATTAATTTAGAAATTATTAGGTTGTTTGGAAAGTAATTTCGTTTTTTCCCGACAAAGGATTTAATTGCATTTTTCGCACCCAATTTCATACTTAAACCGCAAAATCATTTTATGTTTTAAGAGCTGATATAGCAAGGCTTGAGTGTGAAAAAGTGCAGCTGATTCTTCGCAGTAGTTTTTGGATGGTGCCCTTTTAAATATGGAGAGCAATAAACAGCATTTTCGTCATTTTTTTCTTTTTTGCTATAAAAGGTAAAAATGCTGTTCAAGCCAGAAATAAATTAACCAATATGTGTGGAGAAGATGTGTTAACAGTACATCAGTACCAGAACTGATTTGCAAAATTTTTCCTTCAAATGAGGAGGCCAAAAACCACCTCGATCAGTTTTTTTTACAGCAAAGACCAAAACTTTTATGAGCGTGTAATCATGTTACTACCAAAAGGTATTAGACCAGAATGGCAATTTTATAATTTAATAAATAATTTATTCATTAAACGAAAATTTCTTTTCAGTTTGACAAAAAAATACGAAATGACTTTCCGAACAACCCAATATTATGACAGATGTTTCCTTTCATTACAAAGGCAAGAAACTTTAAAAACTTGTTTATCATACAGAATTTTTGTAAATTTTGATATAAATGTTTTATGAACCCGCAATACTAGATGAACACTTTCAAATAGTGTAAACTTTATGAATGACAATGATAATAGGTTTAAGATGTTTCTTCTTATTGATGCAGCTACTTTTAGTTAGAATACATTTAGTGAAAAAAAAATTTTCTTCAAGATGAAGAGTAATATTTCTTTATTAAATTCAATTACAAATCCAAAGTGACAGAAAAATAGAGATGAGAAGTAATATTCTCAAACCTTCCTCGTATGCTCTGTAATAAAGGTGCTATGCGAAGGAAGTCCTTGCTTTTCTTTGGCGTGAAGTAATTGTGAAATATAAACTTTTGGTATTAATTTAGCATTGTTACTGAATCTATCGTGAGATCATTGGCAATTTTTTATTATTCCAAGGAATGTGGTTGATGGTAAAAAAAAATCGGATTTAAGTTTTGGACAATTTCTTCACACCGACCTGAACCATAAACTATATAGAGTCTTCCTCGCATATTCTGTAATAATGGTGCTGTACCAGAAACCTATTTGCATTTCTTTGGCGTGTAATAATTGTGAAATATAAAATTTTGGTAATTATTTAACATTTTGATTGAATCTATTGTGAGATCCTTGACAAATGTTTTGATGTTATTCCAAGGATTGTGGTTAATAGTACCAAAAATCGAATTTATATTTCAGACAATTTTTTTCACTCCGACCTGAAACAGAAACTTTATAGAGTCTGGCTAGCATGCTCTGTAATAAAGGTGCTATACAAGAAAACGCTTTGCATGCCTTTGGGGTTGTACTAATTGTGTAATATCAACTTTTGGGATTAATTTAGCATTTTTACGTATGATTATTTGCAAATTATTTAATGATCATTCCAAGGAATGTGGTTAATAGTACCAAAAATCAAATTTATATTTTGGACAGATTTTTCCCCCCTGACATGAATCAGAAACTTTATATAAAGTTAAACTTGCAGCCAAATAATAAGATACAAAATACTATATTTTTAAGTCACTGCGCTTTTCAGGTATAGCATTTACATGGTTCTCAAAATGTAGACAAACAGACAATCAACCTTTTGTTGGATTTGGCATAACACTTGATAAATGTCTACATAAATGTCTACAATATGAATCTGTAAATCGAATCCTATTTCTGTAAAACTCTTCTTTTTGTAATCATATTTAAACAGCAGGACCAATGGACCTCCTTTGAACAGATTTCAATCAAGATTTAATTTAATTAATTTTAATTCGATATAAATATATAAGTTTGTTGCATAAAACATATATGAAATTTCAACCGTCTATCTGAAATCTTTTGGGAATTTTCTTTCTCACAAACAAACAGCATATATTTTCCGAAAATGTGTTTTTCGACTGTAGTGTGATCTAAAACGTGGATATTTGTAAAAAGCATGAATTCGTATATTTTAACAATTTTTATATCACCTCTAGCGTATTACATTATAAAGAAAAAACGAGCACTTTTCACAATATTAATAACCTGAGAAATCTTATTTCAATGTATATCTTCTAAATGTCAATATATTAAGTTATCAATATTTCTTTATTTTACTGATCTAAATATGAAATGTCTAAATGTAAAATAAATATCGTAATCGAATTCAAAGAAGTATGAAATTGAACTGAAAAACAAAGTTATTTTATTCTTTCAATATGAATTATCCTTTTAAAACCGAAAATATTTTAATTTCATTTTTAATCATATTTAAACCCATTAGAAAATTCGATTATTTCTGCCTTTTGGAAGTAAAAGTGAAAACTGATTTAAAACATTTACAAAAATCCAAGTCAGTTGTCAAGGAAGCATTAAGAAATGCTTTATTATTTATTTGTACAAATTAAAATTTCATATTTGTTAAGCAAATTACAATGAAATGTTTTTTTCAGTTCAAACACGAGAAGTTTATATTGTCCACAGCTAATTTAATTAAAAATAAATATTTGCTGTTTTCTTAATCTTTATTAATAAGAAATATTTGCTG
>JAPMOQ010016056.1:1196758-1224135 GCA_026543055.1 Argiope trifasciata | reverse complement strand
TATTAATAAGAAATATTTGCTGTTTTCTTAATCTTTATTAATAAGAATTTTTTCTTAATCTTTATTAATAAGAAATATTTGCTTTTTTCTTAATCTTTATTAATAAGAAATATTTACTGTTTTATACACGTGAATGCTCGATATTTATTTTTAAACAAATATGAAAATTAAACAATATTTTTCATGCTTGCTGTTTGAGATAAAAAAAAATATTTTGTCTAATTGAAAAGTGTAAAATTTAATGATAAATGTATTAAGAAATTTTCCAATAGCTTTTTAATGCACTAATTTCGAAGAAAACTATTTTATAATGATACATTCAAAACTGTATATTTTTTAGAGATTAAATTTATTTTCTGATTTATATCAATGAAATTTTAAACATTTAATTAACTGTCTCGAAATTATTTCTTCTACTTCAGCATTTTACTTTTATTCTTTTTTATACTTCACCATTTTCAACAAAATTTACGTACCGATATTAATATTTGGAATAAATCAGTTATCGGATCTTTAAAAAAATCGTACGATTTATTTTACATTTTAATCTTAATAGGAAATATGTTCAAGGGTAAAAAGTTATTATAAACTATAATTTTTTATGAAAAAAACTTGTTTTTACATTTAAAATTTTACGAATGAAAGTATTTTAATTCCAAGCAAGCCTGTCAGATTAATTATTGTTTATATAAAAAACGATTCTTATATTACCCAAAATTCTACATGCAAATATTATTGATTAAGTTTTATTACATAAGTAAGTAAATTTTCTGTCGAATTTATTTATAAATTGTATTTAATTTATGTGAAATATTCAGTTATTTGCAGTTAAATGTCACTTGGGGAAACTAAAATTTAAACGGAGAAGATTACGATAACTATGATTACTATTATTTTATATTAGACATGAAAAAAATCTGGAATATTGTTTATGGATTTTGATTAAATAATCTTCAATCTTTGGGATTCCGTTTTTTGATTGTATGCATAAACATGAAAACAAAAGCATACAAAAAATTCACAAAACAAAGTATTTTTTTTTATTTTGCATTTTTGCAGAAATTTGAATTTAATTATCTTTTGAAAAAACAGAGTTAAATGGGATGACAGTTTAGCTTCAGAATTATAATCTGATATATTTGCAATCCAAATTTATTGAAACTAAAGGTTTGGGTAATGTTTTGGCTCCTTAAAGAATTCTTATGGAAAATGTTCTGCATTTCTGCAATGTTTTCCATTAAATTTGCGTTCCTTTTTTCCATTTAAAGTTAAGTTTAATTTGGTTGGTATATGCGATAAAAGTAAAAAAAAACAATAATGTTTCCTCTTAGCATTTGTCTTCTCTAGGGAAATTTATTTTCGTTTTAGAAAATATTTAGCATTGTATTCTATGTTAATTTTAGATGGAATGATTTTTCTGCTTCCAGATATGATGGATATCTAATAGGATTTCAGAAAATCTTGAATTCTCAGCCTTTTAAAATATTCACATATTCAAAACTTTTCTGTTTTATAATTTGATGCATTTAATAAAACTTTTCTATTGTTAGATAAATGGAAATAGCCTGGTGAAGGACCTTGAAAATGTCTGCATCTGCAAAATGTCTATTTCTGCAACTTTTATTCAACGAAATTTCTTCATTATTAAAAAAAAACCAGCATCCGCCATAATAAAGCAATATTTTATATAATTTTGATTAAGCAAGGATTATTATTTAAACAATATCATAAAATATTCTCTGCTAATAAAGTTATCGTGAGTATACAAAAAACATCTTTTTAAAAACCTGTTTTTCTTTCTCTCATTCAACTCTCTAAAAAAACAGATTTCGAATTTTTGTCAAAAAATAGAATAGAAACAAAATATTTTATTAAAGTTATATAAAAATAACAAAAAATATCAATATCAAATCCAAAGTAACAATATTTTTAAAAAATTAAGGATTATATGTACATACTAAGTACTCAAAATTACGAAAAATTGAACAAAAATTTCGAATAATATTTATATAATTCACACTCATTTTAATTTCTCCAAAGAAAATAGGATTTTTAAAAATATAAAATTTCCATTGAAGTTGGTTATATCTTGTTCTTATTTTGGACACAATATTATCAGAAAATGAAAATACTCGTTTTATAGTTTTCAGGCATCAAATAAGAAATCTAAGATTTATTTTCTTTTATTCGTGACCTGAAATAATGAAAATTGAAGCTGTCCATGTCTTTGGATTTATAAATTTTCTTCAGGGTATTCAAGAAATATCAAAACAAGAATATCGGTTTCTACAAAAGAATGTAGAAATATTCTGAACAATATCTTTCTAGATAATAATTTTGGTTTAGAAGTTAAAGAAAGTACCCTAAATGTCTCCTCTGAAATATAAATATTTTATGGATTTTGGCTAATACAGCAAAAGAGTTGCTAATTCTACATGACTTCTGTCTCCAATTAGTTCGTATAAAGCTTGTTATTAAAAACATGTTTCAGTGGTTAGATATTTTAGTTCAGTAAAGAAATATTCAAATATACATTCACTTGTTAACAAATTAGCATCTTGTTGATAAAATTTCTTTTTTGATGGTCTTGTTGATAGACTCAAGCGATATAATTCATTTTTAAAGAGAAATATCCAGGCATTCTTTAAAACCGGTTTTTTTAATTTAAAATCAGTTTTCAAATATGACAAATTTGATTAAAAAATGGTTTTTTTTAAAACCAGGTTTGAAAAACCTTCAAACCCTGGTTATCTCAATAATAAAAGTAATAACCTTTAATTAAAATCATTATAATGTGTAAATTAACAACATGATGTGTGTGTAATCCGAATTATAATTTGTAAATTTATACAAACGGATATTTAGATATCGAATGATTTCATCAAATATAGAATAAATGACGATTTATAGACTCAGTACTAAACTTCATGCCAGTAAATAGCTCCTTTTTTTAGATATATAACAGATGACAAGCAACCATTATTATTAATGTGCCTTTTAAGTTCTAAAAAGTAAATTAATGAAATTGTTTTAGCGATATAATTTTTGGATGAAAAAGAAAATAAAGGAAATTGGAATCAATATCTATATATCTTACATTTAGATTATAATTTTTTTAGAAATTAAATCTTCATATGTAGTTTTCTTTAAAAAATTTTGATTTAATTGGGTGTAGTTGAACTTGTAAATAAATTTATTTTTTGCTTCATTATTTCAAAAGAAATAATTGCAATTGGATATTATAAAATGCAGCTTTAAAATACGAACTCTGCTGCTAGTTAATTTTTTAATAGATATTATTTATAATATTCTATACGTAATTTTTACTCGTTGAAGGAGGGAAATCCAAATATGACATACCTAAATCAGACCCTACATGATTGTGAACTGTTTTAAATACTTTTTTAGTATACTAAAATTATTATATTGTATTCTATTATATTTTTATATTAGTCAAGCAAGTAATTTTTCCTTCTGAAAGCATTAAATTAATAATAAGCCTTAAATAGGTAATAAAGTCTGTAACATTGCATTTATAGCAAAGAAATTTGCAAATAATATTGACAGAAGAAAAAATGTAACTGCTAAAAAGGGATAAAAATTTAGATAGAGATCAAAAACAAAAAATTAATTTAAGGAATAAAAATAACTCCTTTTGAAATTTGATTTAACAAAAGAGTCGGATTTCTTTCGTGGTAATAATATTTGGCCTAGCACAGATTTCCGAGAATTCACTCCCAAAAAATTTCAAAACAATTTCGAAGAAATCTTTCTTTTCAGAAAAAAAAGACATTCCTCATCGTAATTTTCTCCTTACAAGAAAAAAGAAGAAACCGCAATTTACACGAAGGAAAAATTTGCCATAATCACCCAAATGTATGCATGACGTATATTTTATCGTTATGCAAAAGATTTGACTTTAATTACTGTTTCCATTTCAAGTTACCTCCGAGCACGCAAACGATTTTTTTTCTGTTCCGTTTCAATAAGATGCGATGCACTTTTAAGAAATGAATTATTTATCGTTTGGGTTTTTTTTCTAAACTTTCGTTTGCATTTTAGCCTTTTTTCTTTTTCATTCGTTGGAGATATGTGTTAGAGAAATTTCTGTAATTAAAAACTTTCGACGAAAATAAATTGCTGTTTGAGTTGACTTTTGTAATTTTAAACATTTTTCTCCGTATCACTAATTGCCTCGGAGTTTTTTTTTTCCATTGGTATAGCTAAAAGTGAAATTCTATTGTTCCATTTTTCAATTCTTTCAGATTTTTGGCAGTTTATTTGAGACTAATCTAAAGTAATAAGAAGTAAACAAAGGGGAAATTTTTGCAACTTCTTTCTCCTTATTCCTTATATATTTAAAAAAGAATACTGTAAGATACTACTAACAATGGGAACTTCAATTTAACTTTCGAATTTATTTTAAGGATGTTAAGCTTAAGACTGAGGATAATATGACATTTCTTTGACTTAAATATGAATAGTAAAACTATTTCGAAATCATAGAATGGAAAAGTTTCGAATATTAAAAACTTAATTTATATGAGAAAAGGGCAAAGAACAATTTTTAAAGCAAATAAATTTTAAATTAAGAGACCTAAAACTTGAAATGAAGATGATTGTATTAATATGTTTACAAATTTCTGGAAATTTTTAAATAAATGCTAAATGCGAACACATTAAGAAGCTCATTTTAGAACATGCGGGTAGACATGCCTTTTTACTATTATTTCTGCTTTTAATCAACTTTTAAAAATATTTTAAGTGTATTATTCAACAACACATTTCATAATTGCAATGAAACTCAAACTGTTATTACTATTGCTACAAATACTTTATTTTTACATTTTTCCCATTATTATGATAAATTTATCAAATTTTATTTTATTTCCCATTTTAAGTCGGTTTGACTACAAGACATCTTTTAATAATCATTTTTATAATTTATTTTAAGTTATCTTACTACGTTAAAAACACTGCATAGTAATCACATTGGCGAATTTTTTTTGATATTGTTATTTTTTTAAAAATTCAAACTTCCCTGTTTTCAAAACAATTTATCTTTTCTAGGAAAAGGAAGGCCTGGCCTATCATCTCTGGTCACATATTTTTCAACTAAAATTTGTCTTTAACTTCAATTTTCTCAAAACTTTAATTTTCATAAAATTTCTCCACCGTTAACATGATATCTCAAAGACCATTGGAGGTATTTACATAAAAATTTCAGCGTTTTTTTTTAATAATAGGATTAATGAAATGAACCAAAAGTTTCATCGTTGGTGAAATACTTTTTCATTTATAGGCGTTTTTAGAAAAATTAAGTTACACATTTATGGAATAATTCACATACTTTCACCAATAACTTCTTTGTGTCTCAAAATTTTTCTTAGATTTTGGTTCATATCATTCCTCAGTATATTCAATAACTTGTGTAAAACAGAATGGATGCGTTACAATTTTGCATAGAGTGTTACCCCTTTCGGTTAAATTTTATTAGAATTTACCACAAATTTTCCTAATTCTCAATACATATTATATTTTTAAATATTTTTATAGTATTTATGTTAGTTTGTATCATAATTGATAATACATCTAAAAACCGTAGTTTTAAATAGTTTCTTAAAAATTCAATTTTTTTAAAAAAATTTTCCTTTGGACGAAGTAAGATACCTTAAACTGATTGAACTTTAAAATCTGAATGAAAATATAGTGAAAAAAATATAGAGGGCATCCATTATATCCACTAACTATCACTTCTTATTTTGTCCTTGAATACAATGATCTCATCAGAACCTTGAAGTTGCTTTCTCAGCCAGCTTGTTGGCAAAATTCTAAGCATGTTGGTAAAATTCCGAGTTATTCTTTTTCAAAGATTTTGTTGTTATTAAAGGGGTCCTGAATACTATGTCTTTTTAGCTGCGTTTGATTTGAAAAGTGCAAAAATAATAAAGCGTTATTCTCAAAACAATATTTTAAAATAGTGCCTTCTTCATTTTTATTTGTTAAATTCTAACAATTATTAATATAAATGTAATTATGTTATTAGCTTTAGCGTAATTTTAAATATTCCTTACTAGATTGTTTAGGTTTATATAACATATTTTCAACATTTAATATTAGAATATTTAACAATTTTAATATTTTTGGTAATATGATTTTAAGAATGTATTGCGCTTCCAATATAAATTTCAATGCTGTTTACAAAATACAAAAATGAAAATAACAATGAATCATTTTGACTCCATTTTTTGCCACCTGAGGGAATTCATTTCACATGCTCCAGTTATGTGTTAAAGGATTGTTCCTTTTTACTGTGTTATAATTGAATACATAAAGTTCTAACAACAAAAATTGGAAAATTCAATTCTCAATTAATAAAAAAAGTGAGAGGTTTTTAAATAATGTAAGCATTATATGTCAGTTAAAATGTGAAGTTAAAAAAATACTTTGATGAATTAAATAATTGCAATTATTAGCAATCTTTATTACCGCTGAATGAAGTGGTTTATAAAGGCGGATAGTATAAGATAAACAAGAGATAACTTTTTATTCAAATCGCTTGCTTATATAAAATGAAAATGTTTAGATATCAATTTATTCTATTAATTGATTTTGCATATTTTTTCGAATGTATTCTAAAGCCTTCATAATTAAATTATGAACACACACAAAGTATCGATGACAATTTTCTTTTAATCGATGAATTTATTACTGGTGAATGGAGCTGAAAATTGCTCTAATTGTCCACTAATTAAGAATTTGTTGGGGGTTTCCTTTCAGTGCTGATAATGTTTATAGAGTTGTTCGTCGAATGTATCCAGTGAAGGGAAGATTATTATAGATTTTAGCAAAAATGAAAATTAGTCATTCTGTGTTAAACCAGAACAGTCTCAGGGAATTCTGATTAATATAATCAGCAACTTTCCATCTGGATGGCATCAAACTCTGCTGGTTCCTAACAAATGAAGTTCTTGATTAAACAGTGCATCTTCTGAAAATAATTAAAGATCCAGAATATAACATAAAATTGGCACACAGTTTTATTACATTTTATCTATATTTATCTAGACGTATTGAAAATTCTTTCGCTAAACAGAAATAGTCAAGGATAAATCACATTATTCCTAGCAATTATACAAAACATTTTAATGCAAACATTACATTTTATCCGTTTTGAGATTGGTAGATAACGAGTCACCTGACCCAAGACATTTGAGGTTTGTTTCACCAGTATTGTTTGAAATAATTAATGAAAATTATTATCATGCAATTGTAAGTTTTTATATAGCATTTGTCTTTGAAATGGTAACAAAAAAGGAAAGAAAAATAATAGTTTAATTTACAACAAATTAGCAGCAATTAATTTTAAAACAATATTATTTATTTAATCAATTTTCAGGAACACTGGATTTGGCAACACTAATGAATAGCCTTCCGGTTTGTTTAGGAATTCATTTATACAGTATGACTTAGAGAAAAGCACTCTGGAAAAAACTCAAGATCGAACAACCGTATATCTCTTTTGCCTCCCTTTTTGTCTCAAGCTCTCGCAAACAAACAGCATCTTAGCATCTTCGTTCAAGCCCTCAAGTATTTAGACATTTATTAATTGCAACGTTTTGGATCCTATGGGATAACAGCCTTTGTCGCTTCATTCCTCACTGTCTCTATGCAATTTCAAGTTCATTTATACAGTAATGGTGAATCTTGACATCTTTACCATAACGATGAACGAAAAAATATGAAACTCTGAGAATAGGGCAATTTGATAAAAACTGATCATGAAATTGCTAAGTTCGATTAGACTATATTTGAGGGTGCCCTTGATTCTCTCCAAGTTTTGATCGCAATTGATTGCCTAACTGGGCGATGTTGTTGTATTTATGGTAACGACTATAATTTTTATAGGAAACCCTATTGGGATTCTGAATCATATACATTTTGGCTTTTTTTTCGAATGTTCAACGGTATTTTTTGAAACTCAATCATGATTCTGATTGGTATAAATTTTAGCGCTACTTTTTGAATGTTCAAGGGTATAATTTCAGAGGTCAGTTAATTATAAGTTGGATGTCTGCTGATAAGGTTAATTTTGCTTTAAGACTTGAAAAAGACTTTGGTAAGTAAGATAAATCTTAAATTTCTGCACGATTTGAAAAACAATGGAAAAAGTGGTGATTAACGGTTTAATTAGTAATGAAAATTGTAAAATATAAGAAATTGACGTAATTTAAAATATTTAAACATAAGAAAACATTGTTTTCATTGTTAGGCTATGAGTTTTGAATCATAAGTAAGACAATTTGAAAACGTTTTCATCACGTAAAATTTATGTATTTCAACATTAAATGAACAACTAAGGAAGTTTAAAATCTTGCTAACTGAAACTGACGGACATCACATATAGCACATGACAACATCGGTTTGGCGAGTGAAATTTAGTAGGCAACCAAAGCCCCTTAGTCCTAAATTAAAAAGAAAGCTTTATATTTATCAAAGAAATTATTTCAGGTCAATATGTGATAAAAATATATTTAAAGGTGTCCTTTAGGCAAAATTGGGGATTTTTGTTTGGCACCCTGTCTTTTCGCTCTGAACACCGGGCAAACAGGAATTATTACTGCCAAAACATAAAGAAATTTCAGCCCATTCAAAGCCGTGCCATTGGCGATCACAATTTGGCGAGAATCAAGGGGCTCCCTCAAGTATAGGCTAACAAAATATGTATATTAGAAATAGATTTAAACTTTTATATGTTAGTGCAGATGAATATTCTACATTGATTAACTGAATTACCAAGATGTCAGATTTGAATTCCGCTCAAATGAAACACACCGGAATGAAGTGTCCCCTTATTAACATTAAGACTCATTCCTAATTGAGTTGGTCTCTTTGCACACCTTTAATTCATTGTTCCTTTAAGTGACGTGCTAAGGAAAGTGAAAGACAGTGTGTGAACATCATTGTCCCATTCACATAATCGTGCTCTTTAACTGACAATAATTTAATACTTACTCTACCCGGACACTTCACTGCAACAGTAACTTCGGAGATAGTCAACCCTAATAGCAAGAAGCGATGACAACCGCCTATCTGAGATGCATTTAACCAAAAATGGTGCGGCTGAGTGCTTCCGTGTCCCAGTGGGATGCGATTTCGAACACTGCATAATGCACGCGATAATGGATTCGCAAATCGAATTTGCTAAGGAGAATGTGTTTCACTTGGGTGATCTGTGCATGTTGAGGGTGAAGGGGAAAAAAAGAATTTGCAATCAGTAATCGTATTCTTAAGCTCTTTTCGGAGTATAGATTTGATTTAATACATTAATACATTTTTTATTCGTTTATTCTCTTTATTTGTTTTCTATCACAACGATTTTATTCTACGGTTTGGTTTATTTCGAATTTTATATAGAAGCGGGAATCGAGCATTCCAAATGGATTAAATTGCAAAAATATATCACGAAAATATCACAATGGCAATTAAGATATTTTTAAAAACCATCAAACTAAATATTTACGATGTTCAAACAACTAATCTAATCATTCTTAGTATGACTATGGAATCTTTAAAAGCATTTCATACTTTAAAATAACCTTTATAGATGTATATAAATATAATAATTATTTTTCATACTTCTTAAAATCTGGTCCCCTTTTATCTGTTCAAGGGCAAACATACACTTCTACTTTAATTTTCTAATTAAAAGCTCTTTTGTTTTAATTTTCAGAATAAAGAGTTAGAATAGAATAGCTTTTACTTCAATTTCATAGTGAGATAGCAATGCTTCTTTAAATTATAAGTCTCATGAAATATTTCTTGAACCTCATAAAGTTAAGAATTTTTTCAAAGCATCCCTATTTTGAGGGTACCTTTGCGCAGATAGTAATTTCCTTTCTCTGTGGTTGTTACTTCAGAATTCAAATTACTCGGGACTTTTTTTTCCATTATAATTTTTCAAATTTCCATTTTTGACTTTTTCTAAAATATCTATCAAAGAATTTAAAACAACGATTTGTTGTTAGTAAGAAAACTTAAATGGCAAATTATTTGAAAATGTTTCAATAAAACAGATACAGACACGTAAATACGTACAATTAATTTCATGCATTTCGGTGTTTGATTTTGGATAATTTAGTTTTAGAACTCTTAGGTGTTATAAAGATACGAACAATATTCAAAATTTTCTGCTTTATTGGTGAAAAAATTTAAATGTATAAGTGACAGTTTAAATTGTGCTATCATTCGTTTTGACTAGTTTGTTCTTAATACCAGTCAATGCTATCTCAATCTGGAAATGAAACTTTGAAATAATCGAGTAATTTACATTTTTCAGTATCCTTCAATTCCCATTAGTAAGGTATTTAATTTTTTGCATATTTTATCACTTATTTTGATTTGACAGTTTTATTAAATATCATTTTCAATAAAATTATCTCAAGCATTCTTACCATATTTATTATATACTATTATAAATAATGTCACAATTGTTACGAGCAACTAATGATAGAGACCCATATAAGAAATATTTAAATCCATCGACAACTTTATCACAATTTAAACTATTTTGCTGATATCATCTGTGTTAATATCTGGTAAAAATATGGCAATACATTTTTTTTTTGA
Organism: Argiope trifasciata; assembly: GCA_026543055.1. Lineage (NCBI taxonomy): Eukaryota > Metazoa > Arthropoda > Arachnida > Araneae > Araneidae > Argiope > Argiope trifasciata. The sequence continues at coordinate 1,213,506 of JAPMOQ010016056.1, read as the reverse complement.
AAAGCTATAAGATCGTAATGGCCATGTAGCAGAATTTACCCGATGCTAGAAAGTATTAGATTCAAAATGAATCACTTTAGAATTCATCTTGTATAGGACTAAAACCATTATGCACACAAATTGATATCAGAATCCGAGGAACCTCTGATGGAATGGAATTAATTTTACTTATTCCTGGTATCATCTGTGTTATATTTGGTATACATATAATTAATTTTCTTAGAAAAAATTTAAGGAATATTAATTTGTAACAGAATCTTACCCGATGCTTTAAAGTATTAGATTCAAAATTACTCAATTTAGAATCCATCTTGTATAGGGCTGAAACCAATATGCGCATTATATTGATATCAAAATCCAAGGAATCTCTGATGGGATGGAATTTATTTTATCTATTTCTGACATCATCTGTGTTTATAATTCGTAACTAGATGGATATGCAATTTATTAAGGCAAGAATGATATGTAACAGAATCTTACCCGATGCTAGAAATTAAAAATAAGATTCAATTTAGGATCCATTTTGTATATGAACTGAAACTATTATGTACATTAAATTGATGATAGGATCCAAGGGATCTCTGACATGATGAAAGCTAATTGGAAAAATCTGAGAATGTAATCTCTCAAATTGAAGACAATTCTCTTAAAGATTCATTCGTATTTCTTCAAATAAGGAATATTAACTTAGTGTAAAAGATTAAAAATTGACTTAAATTAATTTAACATGCAATTGAAACATTAAGTAGAAATGAAACTTTCACATACTTTGGTGTTAAAATATTGATGTTGTGCATAAGACGGTGTTCTGTACTTAAAAGAAAACGTCACGGATGTATCCAATGTCATAACGTGCTCTAAGATTCATCTTATTGGATCTAAAAATCCTTAAAACTAATTAAACTATCAAAATTAATCATTTAAATATTTTTGAATAATTTTGGTAGCATTTTATTACATATTTACCACCTCAAGTTTAATAATATCTCCATTCTATTTATTGTTTCAATGTTTCAATATCTTGCAGATGAAGCATAGAGCTCGTAAAAATTTTATTCGCTTTTTTACGACTCATTTTAATATTTCGAAATTCTTCGAATGTAAGCAAAGTTATAAGGGAAGAAAAAACACTCTTGCTCGCTTGGTTGCACTTCAATTTAATGTTGAATTCCACCTTCAAGATATGACGCAATAAACCTTTTTAAGAGATAAAAATAGCGGAAAGAGAGAACACAAGCGAAGAATCTAACGAGTGATTAACGGTCAGGTACGGTTAAGGCTAGACTTTGCAGACAGGTAATAAAAACGAGCAATGAATAGTTTACCATTCCACTTTGTAGTTCCTTAACTGAAGTCTCCTGGGAATCACAAAGAAAAGAAGTTCAAGTCATATTTCTAAGTATTTCTTTGTTAAACGATATTATTGTACATTATGTTTAGTTAAAAATGATCAAAGGAAAAGGCACTGATATTATATATATATATAAATTAATTTTGAATTAAAATATATATAATTTGTTGAATTTTACATTATATTTTTTCCATATAGCTTTAAATACTGGAAAAGTAAATGTAATTTAAAAAGTATATAGTAATATGTTTTTAAGAATATTATTTATTGTCTGTGTAATTTGAGAATAAAACGTATGTTCACACTCACTTATTTACTTCAGCGAAAAAATATTTTGAAAAACTTCTAAAACATATTTATATAGTGAGAAACAATATCTGCAATATATATTGGCTGTTTTTCAATCTAATATTTTCGTCAGGAAATTTGATTCAAGTGTAAAGAAAATGCAGTCTCGTAGATCGCATTTCCCCAGTTATGTCCAAAGTTTTCACCTCCCCAGTTAAGGATTAAAGCAAAGTGGCATAGAAAGTATGGCTGTCTGCTTTCTAGACATATCTATCGCCAAATTAGTTGAGATATTCACCTTTGCACCTTCTCCATATGTTCTTTAGAATAATAATAATAGAAAGCAGCATCTTGCATGTGGAGAATAGAATAAGCCTATATATAGAATAACAAATTAGACACATAAAAAAACTTTGGTTCGGTTCTTGATACATTAAATATTTTTAGTTTTCAGTTGATAAATATTTCGTCGTTAATGCTCTTGATACACTAAATATTTTTAGTTTTCAGTATAAACTGAAATACTTAGTAGAAATTCTTAGCTATAAGTCATCATGAAAGAAAAACATTTATTTTCATTTCATAATATGTATAGACGTTTTAAAGTATGTTTATGTATTTATACATACTAGACGCCTTTGGCGACCAGCTGGTTCGCCAAGAGTAATGGGGTCTAAAATTTTCAATTAAATACTTATGTGCCTTGCTCTCTTTATAATTTCTCTGCCAGATATACTTAAACTTCGAAAGTCACGTAACACTGATTTACTAAATTAATGATATAGATGTTGCAAACGATCATAGAAACCTTTGTCTTGTATTTCTTTTTTAGAAAACATAACATTTAATATTTATTTAATTTCATCCAATCACGTGGTAAATGTTACATTTTTTTTGGATTTAATTTGCATTCATAGTTAATTATTTTTTTAATTTGAACTTCTGTTAGTATGATTTAAACAGAGCTAAAAAAAGCTATTTTTTCCCTTTGCTCGTTCATTATTTATTTTAGAAAATGTCACATATTATATTTCTCTTATTTTATCCTGTCACGTGCTAAAAGTTGCATTTCTTTAGATTTAATTTGCAATGATAGTTGTTTTTTTTAGTTTGAACTTCCGTCAATAGGATGGCAACACGCTGATAAAACCTAATTTTTCCTCCTTGACTGCTCTGGCAGATTAAATTTTATTGTTTTGTCCGAAATATATTGTTGAAAAACATGGTTAAAATATTTCTTTAGAAATTCGTTAAAAATAAAAGCTTAAGTTACACATTAAAACACTGATACCATTAGAAAGCTACTTTTTTTATCTTTAAATTGATGTAAAAATCATGTTTGTGCGATAATATTTTTGGAAGTTATAGCGGAAAATCGTCGAAATTTCACTTAAATTTTAATTAATTCAAATTCTAATTAAAAATTCAAAAAAGGGCTCCGAGGTGCACATTTCCGACCTCCAAGGTATACATGTACCAAATTTGGTAGCTGTAAGTCCAACGGTCTGGTCTGTAGAGCGCCAACACACACACACACACACACACACACACACATTGAGCTTTATTATAAGTATAGATATAGATTTAATATTTTTATAAAATTTTCTACTTACAAATATCTGATTAGATGTCAGTATTTAATTTTTAAATAACCTTTTTACTTTGTAATATTATCTATAAATTTTGATCTACAGATTTCATAAATGGTGGACCGTATGGAAGTTTACACATTTAAAGTTGTTATTTTTTTATTTCAAATTTGTTCTCTAATTAGTGAAAATGTATTTACATAAGAGAATTTCGCTATTTAATATTCGCAGTTTAAATTGTTTTTGCATAAAATGTATTTGATCTCTTACAGAGAAAAAAGGAAAAAAACATATTTTATTAAAGAAAAAAAACATGTTTTTTTAAAAGAGAAAAGTAGAATCCAGTTTGAAAGATACACCATGTCACTTATAGTTTAATGAATAGAATTTTAAAAAAAGGTTTATCTCAGCTTTTATGAATATGAATTCCGCAGGCTATTTTCTTTAAGAGAATTTGAAATACATGAAAATGCTAATTACTTCAGTTTTTTTTTACTTCAGTCTGTCTATTCATATATTTTTTGGAAATCATATCTCTTTAGAAATTAATTTCGACGCATGAATTACTACAAAAAATGTTTTATACGGCCATAATTAAAATATATGCCGGAATTTACATAGATGCACTGTTATTTTCTCTAAAAACTTTGTATATTATCTAGAATAATGGAGATTTAATTAATTAATATTTAATTGTGTAAGCTGAAATGTCGTGTTTTTGATTTTTTTTCTATTTTTGAAAATGAAGGAAATTAATTACAATTAAAATGAGGCAAAAAAATGAAAAGAAAAACATTTTTAATTGCTGCTATGAAAGCAATGTTTTCAATAATAATATTTTTCAGAGAACAAAAAATATATTATTAAATCTAAGGAAAAAAAAAAAACATTTTAACTGAAGTTTAATTTTTTATTTAAATTAATCCGTAGTTCAAGTTACTTAAATTTTATAATTTATTATTTTCTGTGTCTTTAGTTGCTGCGAGTATTTGTAAATGTGCAATTGTCTGTAGTAATATTCAGTTCGAGTTATATTCATATGTAAAGACATTGCATGTAAAGGGCAAATGGGAGCCTTGTGGTTGGCTTCAGTACCAGAGGGTTTCATGTTCGAGACCCGATTGCACTGAAGAACCATTATGTAAGCTAATCTAGAGCACGTCAAATTCGTTGGGTCCAAATGCACTCCTGCAAGTGTGATATGGACGTTTGGAGAGGGGGGTGACAGTTCAAGTTCCATCCTTGTCATCTGACGATGGCTCAACATTAAGAGGTTTATCTCAAAATACTCATAATGTTGCTTAAAAATGTACCTTGATGTAATAAAACTAAATTAAACATTGTATGGGAGTATTACCTGAAACGTGGTTAAGTTTTATTTCGTAGAGTTTTGATAAAGAGTATCAAATATTAATTTTGTTTTACAGTTAATAATTATTTACCATACAAGGAAAAGTCAATATTTTTTTTTAATTCCTGACATTTTTTTCTTGTTATCGAATTTGAATAGATTTTAATATATATTATTTTATTCAATTAATTCTAAGTCAGTTTAGAGCACTTTATTTCGCGCAATTACCAGAGAGCATTAGGAAATTTAAAGCAATAGCTCAGAACAAATAAATTGCTAAATAAAGACGCTTCAACTAATTTTTAAAGCTATAATGTTATTAAAAAATCTAAAAACCAAACAGAATGAAAAAAAAAACCATTTCCTTTTTCACTATTTCAAATATATCATAAGAACGCTATCATTTAAATCACTGTATGCAAGTTATATACATTTTATTGAACTTTAAAACGTCAAAATACTTAAGGGCTTTTAAATATTCTTAGAAAGAAATATATAAAGTAATAAATTAAAAAAGAAATCAGGCTGGAGTCTTCAATATGTTATATCATTTATTCATTTGAAATTTCTTCAAATATATACATGCATGTTTTTAAGCCTAACGATGCGCGTTTCATAAATAAATATTTTTAAAATGCTTCTCGTTTTTTGTTTAATCTCAAAATATTTACAAATTCCAAAACAGTGAACAGTAAATTTTATAGTATAAAATATTTGATAAGTAAAATATTTTTTTTTCTCAACCATTATTTAAATCATATATTTAAGGAAGACATATTGGAGTTCTGTTTCACATATACTTTTATAGTATTCATTCTATATATAAATTTAACAATGCAGAAGTTAAAAATATTCTTTAAATTGTTAAAAAAATATCATTAATCGTTTTTATTTATTAATCTAAAAAGTTTTGTATTATATTCTCTTTTATTTTACAAAACATTACTTTTTCATTTATTAATACAAAAAATATTATAATAAACTCTCGTTTTGTTTAGAAACTGTTTTCTTTGTTTTATTAATCTAAAAAGGTCTTACAATAATTTTTATTTATTTTCGGAAAGAGTTTCTTTCGTTTAATAAATTAATTAAGACTTATTAAATACTAGCCGCCTTTGTCGACCAGCTGGTTCGCCATGAGTAATGCTTTCTAAAATTTTCAATTAAATCACATTTTCATTAGCCTAGAAGTAATTCCGGGAATTGATTGGCCTGAAAGCAATATTTTCTTTAAGATGATGGACGAAAAATCCTAAAAGAACACCTTTTCCTAATAATATTCTTTAATTTTATAAATCAATCAGTTTTAACTATCGGTTATGCTTCCAAAATATTAAAAATGTTTTTTTCGATAATGTTGCCAAAATAAGAAATATGTTTTTTTTTTCAAAGAAAGCGAGAAAGGGAAAAAAGTATTGAATTAATGATACAGATATTGCAAACGATTACATAAATATGCCATTAAGTCGCGATTTCAATGCATATCCTGTCTAAATTCAATCAGGTTTACTGTAAATAAAGATAATTTATGGAATTAATGATACAGATATTGCAAAAGATCATAGAATCATTTGCATTTATTTTTTAAAGAAAATATCACATTTTATATTTATTTTATTTTATCCTGTCACGTGCTGACAGTTGCATTTCTGTAGATTTATTTTGCGATGATAATTTTTTTTTTATTTGAATTTCCGGCATTCTTTTATTTTATCCAGTCACGTGATAAAAACATGGTTAAAATATTTCTTTAAAAATTCGTTAAAAATAGACGCTTACGTTATAAATTAAAAAAACTGATATCGTTAGAAAGCTAATTTTTTTATCTTTAAATTGATATAAAAATCATGTTTGTCCAATGATATTTTCGGAAGTTATAACGGAAAAACGTCGAAATTTCGCTTAAATTTTAATTAATTCAAATTCTAATTAAAAATTCGAAAAAAGGGCTCCGAGGTGCACATTCCCGACATCCAAGGTATGCATGTACCAAATTTGGTAGCTGTAGGTCCAACGGTCTGGCCTGTAGAGCGCCAACACACACACACACATTGAGCTTTATTATAAGTATAGATTTCTTTATTTAAAAAAAGAGATTCTTACATTTATTAACTTTACTAATTATTATTAAATATTTCTTTATTTTAAAAAATATGTATTTGTTTTCTTTTAAAAAAGACTCATGATAAATTCTTCTAGGTAATTAAAAAAACTAGTTTTGTTTATTTATTAATCTAAATAAGTCTTAGTATAAATTCTTGTTTACTGTAAACAAGATTTTCTATAGTTTATTAATTTTTAAAAAGTTGCTTCACTTAATTTTATCAATTTATTTAATTTATGTTAAATGATTACATAATATATTTTAAAGAAGTATAAGTAAAAAATTACTTATACTTCTTAATTTTAGAGAAGATTATTTTTTCATTTATTAATCTAAGATTGTCTTGATATAAATTCTTGTTAATTTTAGAAAATATTTTCTGTCTTTTATTAACTTTACAAAGTCTTTTATTGAATGCTTCTTTATTTTAGAAAATGTTTTCATTTTTTCATCAATTTAAAAATATCTTAGTAAGAATTCTTGTTTATTTAAGAAAATATTTTCCTTCTTTTATTAAATTTTAAAAAAAAGTCTTATTTTGTGAATTGTTTTTATTCTTTGTAACTTACCTATCATAGAATGATATAGTATATACCCATTTGCCCAATTAAATTTTAATTTATTTTATCGATATCACATTCTTTATTGAAATCAAGCACATCGCATTACTCATTTTCAAGTTTTTAATATATTAATCAATTAATTATGAATATTATCTATGGCATTATACCAAAGTGAGATCAGAAATTCTCATTATATAAAATTCCATAACTAAGGTAAATTCTTTAAAAATTACTTTACAACATTTTTTCATACTTTTTTAGTAGACTTTAAACTCGTTTTCTTGAAGAAAATCAAAAAATATATATTTCCTTTGTACCTAAATTCTGCAGATATAAAGCCCTTCTTCCCATAATGCTTTCCGGCATATAAGGAATAATGCACAGAATTTTTTAAACTAATGTTGATTAATTATGTATTCATTTTTTAAAAATATTAATTAATTAATTATGAAAATTATCTGTTATATTATACCACAGTGAAATCAGTAATTCGCATTATATAAAGTTCCATAATTAAGGTAAATTCTTTGAAAATTACATTACTTTCATTTTTTTAATTCTTTTTAGGAGACTTTAAACTCGTTTTTCTAAAGCAAATCATAAAACATATATCTTTCCTGTTAACCTAAATTCTATATCCCGTTTACCTAAATCCTACTGATATAAAGCCCTTTTTCCCATAATACTTTTCAACATATAAATAATAATACACATGTTTTTCTAAAAATATTATTGATTAATTAGGTATTCACTTTACAAAATAAATATTGATTAATTATGAAAATTATCTATTGTGGTATGCTAAAGTGAAATCCGAAATTCCCGTTATATAAAGTTCCATCACTAAGGTAAATTCTTTAAAAATTACATTACTTTCCGTTTTTCATACTTTCTTTACTAGACTTTAAACTCGTTATCTTAAACCAAATCATAAAAATATATCTTTCCTGTTTACCTAAATTCTAAATGATGTTTACCTAAATTCTGCTGATATAAAACCCTTCTTCCCTGAAGGCTTTTCGGCATAGAGACAATAATGAACATGAATCTTAAAAAAAGAAATTCTCAATATATACAGTTATATAATTAAGGTAAATTCTTTAAAAACAACATTACTTTCATTTTTCCATACTTTTTTTTAGAAAACTTTGAACTCCTTTTCCTAAAGCAAATCATAAAAATATATCTTTTCTGTTAATATAAATTCGAAATCCTGTTTACTTAAATTCTGCTGATGTAAAGCCCTTCTTCCCATAATGCTTTTCAGCATAGAGACAATAATGCACATGAATTTTAAAGAAAGAGATACACCACCCACTTTATAAATCTTCTGATGTATGAAGAATAATGTCTTCTTGCTTCGGCTATCATGGAACATTCTTTTCTTCCAACTTCACTTCAGTTTATGGAGCAGATGAAGTGTTATCGTTTTCTGCAGCGCATGTAAAGGGCGTTCAGAGCTTTGTGAATACCCTCCATACGCGAGTGGAGACTCAAATTTTTATCGATTTCGAATTTCATTCCGAAGGAAATGAGTTACTGGGGGTTGAGTAGAGGGAGGAGTATTTTGATACTCTCCGCCAGAATAAATCACTTGAGCTAGGAGTGTTCGACGTTTGAATTTTTTTTTTATAGCGGGAAGCAATTCGGAAAAATAGAGACCTGATTATGAAGGATGCAATAAACGTATATATTCATTCTGGAAGGCGATATTTTCAAGCATGTTATATCTAATTGAAATGTGCATACAAATTGGACGTAGTGTAGTAATGATTCTCAAGAATCTTTTAATTAAATACGGATCACTCCTCGCTTTCAATAGTCTTTTCCCTATTTATCTATATAAATAAAAAGGAATGTTTGTCTATATGTCTCTGATGAGCTGCCTTACCCCTCATCCGATTCCGATTAAACTTCGAGTTCTTGTTACTTGCAGTTACAGAATAGTTGTGGGAATACTATAATCGTCTCAAGTATAAAAAAATGTTTTCAAATCTATTTACCTTATCTACTAACCATGGATCAACCACCAACTAACTCCCCATGGAGACAACAGATTCAGCAAAGATGCTAATTTCAAGCTTGACGTTAATATTTCGTAAATGCAATGTATATCTTTCTCTGAGGTAATAGTTTCATTTCAGAGTGTGCGAGAAAGTATTAGGGAAGAGGAAGTTAAGTTAGGAGAACTAATCCTATAGGTTTGAAATTTTAATTAAACATTTAATGAAATTTTAGCATTTTTTGGAAAAGAGCTTGTGATTTCTGAAAGAAAAGTAAAATAGTCACGAGTTACAATTAACCCTTTCGCGCCTACTGGCACATATACGTGCCAGCAAGAAACACGCTCATTTCCCCGCCGACACACCGGCGTGACAGATCCTTTTCTCGTTCACCCCCGGCCGTCACACATTTGTGCCAGTGTAATAGAACGTTTTAAAAAATATAATTTTCGGCACAAGATGGCATTGTATGTTCATATGGTTTCAGATACATGTAGATCTGACCTTCTACTCGAAATGAGAGAAGCATGACTCACATACACGTGGTTTTCGATTATATAAACATAGGGGGAAATAAATGCTTCCGATTGGAATGCTTTATGACGGCTCATTAAATTCGCACGTGGTATTTGTTTATAGTAAATAGGGAGTTTTATTTTCTCTAGAGTTGGTTATTTCGGTTTGCAGTCCAGTCTTTAGTGGATAATTAGATTTTGTAGACGTGAATTCTTTCTGTTTTTACCGTTGCAATGTCAAAACGTCATTAAAGTAAGTATTGAAAATAAAATGTGTAAAATATATATTTAAACAAGAAATGACTTAAGTCAATAAAATATGTATAAATGTATAAAAAAAGCACATGCAGTTCAAATTCTATACAGAGCATTATTAAACAATGCGTTGATACTTCGGTAAATTCATGGATTTAGGCTTAACAGCAAAAAGTCCTCCGGCCCTGGACAGACACTCGCAAAAGAAACTGCCGGCCTCAGCGGTAAGCGCGCGTTAGCGATTCCCATCGCGAAAAGGTTAATAATTTCTTTTATTACCATTCTGAAAGAACACCAAGCTTTACAATTCTAAAAGAATACAGAAATCTAATATATAGGATAGAATAATAAAAGTTGAATCAATACGATTTATGCTTCTTCATATATCCTTCAACTTCAATGAAAGTATTCATTGCCGGCAAGAAAATGAATATAATTCTTCCTATCATTCTTAATTAAACAAGATAACTATTTCAAATTCCAAATGATGTTTAAAGATTATTTCTTCTGCAGCAGCAATGCACCATGTTTTATAAAAATGTATACATTTTTATATTTACAGTATATTTTTCCAAAATGTATTCATTCATATAATTCAGAATATATGAATGAATACATTTTAAAATAAATGTATTCATACATATATACTTCATATCATATATGTATGAATAATTAGTGATTATCTATACTTATAATGAAGCTCAATGTGTGTGTGTGTGTGTGTGTGTGTGTGCGTGTGTGTGTGTGTGTTGGCGCTCTACAGGCCAGACCGTTGGACCTACAGCTACCAAATTCGGTACATGTATACCTTGGATGTTGTTAATGTGCACCTCGGAGCCCTTTTTTGAATTTTTAATTAGAATTTGAATTAATTAAAATGTAAGCGAAATTTCGACGTTTTTCTGCTATAACTTCCGAAATTATTATCGGACAAACATGATTTTAACATCAATTTAAAGATAAAAAAATTAGCTTTCTAATGGTATCAGTGTTTTAATGTATAACTCAAGCTTCTATTTTTAACGAATTTTTAAAGAAATATTTTAACCATGTTTTTTTATCACGTGACTGGATAAAATAAAATAAAACAATGCCGGAAGTTCAAATGAAAAAACGACAACTGTCATCGTAAATCAAATCTAAAGAAATATAACTTTCAGCACGTGACTGGATAAAATAACATAAAAATAAAATGTGAAATCTTCTATAAAAATAAATGCAAGGCAACGGATTCTAAGAAATCGTTTGCAAAATTTATATCATCAATTCAATAAATTATCTTTATTTACAGTAAACCTGATTGAATTTAGGCAGGATATGCATTGAAATCCCGACTTAATGGCATATTTATATAATCGTTTGCAATATCTGTATCATTAATTCAATAATTTTTTCCCTTTTTCGCTTTTTTTAAAAAACATATATATGGGCAATATCACCGAAAAAAACATTTTTAATATTTTGGAAGCATAATTGATAAATTATTAGAGCATTAAGCTTAAAAAGTTTTTCCGAATAAAGTTACCGACTCTTTAACTACTAATAACTGAATCTTTTAACTTAAACTATTTCTTAAATTTTGGCTAAAAAATATATGATTTAATTGGAAATTTTAGAACGCATTACTCATGGTGAACCAGCTGGTCGCCAAAGGCGGCTAGTATTTAATAAAAATGTATTCATACAAAAGATTTAGAATACATATTATGATATTAACCCTTTTCTTATTTCAATACAAATAAATGCAAGTTATTTGTTGTTACGGATTATTTAATGGGTTATATATAATCGATCTACAATATCACTTTTTTCATTTATCGTGAAATCTCCTTATACTGTCTTCTTTACAAAATTGTTATGACTCATTTGCAAATTTTACAAAGTGCTTTTTTCTCATTTATTCAGCAAATTGCACTATTTATCTTTATTTATCGAAGCCACGAATGAAAAATAATCAAATGAAGCAAAATCCCAGAAACATGAGAGACGCACTATAACATCACAATATGATTGCAATAATTTAAATCTCAGGGTTAATGGGATTTGCAATGTTGGGATGAAAACGAAACCAGGTAGATGCGAAAGTTCTGGACATTTTCCTTTTATGGTGACTTTCAAATTATCTATACAGATTATAGTATTTGACATTATTGATTATTAAGCGTTTATGTAGGCACACTAGTTAAAAATCAATTTAAAAAAGATATCTTTGATGTTTTTGCAGAAATAATTAAAGCTGCCTATAATGCCAAACTACGCCACTAAATGTGGAATTTCATATCCATTCTTCTTTTATATTTATATAATAAATGTAAGTAGCCATTAAAGTCATTACTATTATTCTGAGCAATAAAATTCATATAGGAATCACTCAACATAATTGTATGATTACTGTTAGATTTCCGGATAAATTAATCCGAAATTAGCAAAGCTGTGCAGTGGAATTTATTGTCGAGGAAGAATGATAAAAGCAGTTTTCATAAAAGTTCATATTTATTTAAGTAAAAGTCAACAGGCTCATTCTTAGAGCAAAAAGAAAAGAAATAATACGTTAAATCTCAAAATAAATTAATATTACCACATACTGTGAATAAACTTTAACAGATTCGAATTCGACCATTCAATCTAAAAACGCAGCGATTCATCTTAAAAATTCCTAAAAGGCAAGCAACCGCATGGTCTTATATCATCCGAGCCTCATTCTAACATCAAAACCCACAGATTTTAATTCCACACATATTTATACTAGTTAAGTATGCGTAATTTGCATAATAAGTGCCGCCAACAACAAATCACTAAACTTTGAAAAGTCGGATACGAATCTTTCAGTTTTGTTTACATGAGATCATGGATTGGAAGTGGAAAAACCCAAAGACTGACTCAAAAGTTCGGATCATTGTCTAACAATCGGCCCCCTTTTTCCAGCTTCCTCATCACGATCTCTTACAAATTAGTAATCTGATTACATACTACAATTACATATCCTACAACAGGACACTGAAAAATACACTTCATCTGCAAGAGAAAAATATGAATCATGTACAAAAAACGGCTTCATTCTCTTAAATGAAAAACAATTTTCGACAAAATTTCAATAAGGTTTCTTTAACCATGGGCTTTGTAAAAATGTCTGCCAAATTATCTTTAGTATTAACATAGTCTATTTTAAATACCTTGTCCTGGATTAAATTTCTTAAGAAGTGGTAACGAACATCGATATGTTTCGTTCTATAATTTTCTATTGGTGAATTTGAGAAATTTATAGCTGCTTGATTGTCACTAAACATTACATTTTCGATTAATTCCAAATTTAAGCTCTTATTACTGAGTACATTTTTCAACCAAATAAATTCCTTAGCCGCTTCTGTTAAAGAAACATATTCTGCTTCCATCGTGGACAGACTAACAGATTTTTGCTTAAACGTTCGCCAAGAAATGGGGGTTTCATCAATGAAAGTTATGAAACCTCCTATCGATACCCTATCGTCTCTATTTGTAGCAAAATCTGAATCTGAAAAACATTTTAATTTTAATGATTTAATTTTTGAAAGTTCCAATTTATAATCTTGAGTATATTTCAAATAACCTAATAATTTCAATAGGCAATTCCAATGCACTAAGCCTGGATTTGATTGAAATTGGGATAGTATATTAACCGCATACATGATGTCCGGTCTTGTTCGGAGAGCAATAAATGACAAAGATCCTACTAAATTTCTATAAGGAAATTTCAAGATTTCTTCGTTTGTCTTAGGTGAATCAAGTTTAGAAAGAATTTGACCCTTTACTATTGGGAAGGAACTAACAGGATAATGATATTTTTCATAAATTTTACAAATTCTTTGTATATATGATCTTTGATGTATATATAGGTTATTTCCTTGCTCTTCAAATTCTATACCCAAAAGTTTCTTAGTTTTACCTAATATTTTTAAATCAAAATTGTCCTGTAATAATTTTAACACAAGATCTACATTTTGTCTTTCTTTGCCAAATACAATAGTGTCGTCTACATAAAATAATAAAATAACATTATTTTCAAAAATATACACACAATTAACCCATTCTAATTTCTTAAATTTTAGTTTAATCAATTTATCCTCTAATTCATAAAACCATTGACGTCCACTTTGGTGGAGACCATAGATTGCCTTACGCAATTTACAAACTTTGTTTGGATCTTTTTCGTATCCAGATGGTTGCTTCATATAAATAACAGTATCTAAATTTGCATATAAATAAGCATTAGTAATATCTACATGAACATGCATCCATTTCCACAAACATACACATATTGTGAAAAATAGTCTTACAATAGTAAAATTTACAACTGGACTGAACACCTCGTCAAATGACTCGTATTTTACCTGTGTATTACCTTGTGCCACTAAACGGGCCTTGTATCTAACTTTATTATTTTCAACATGTTTGATATTGTAAACCCAACGGTTTCCCAAGACTTTTGCATTACACGGAGGATCAACCAAATCCCATACTTTACGCTCCATCATAACATTTATTTCCCTGTCCATTGCATCGCTCCATTTAGATGCTTCTCTGCATTCAATTGCTTGTTTATAACTGTTAGGGATAACTATTTCAGTAACATTAGCTTCTTGTTGTATTTTAGTCGAACCTGAAAATTCCTGAGATTCGGCATCACCCCTACTAAAATCAAACATACTCGGATCAAAAACAATGTTGTGTTCTTTACAGTACCGTTCTATTTCATCGAATGATTTTAATCGGGTTGATGATCCTTCGATACCGTAATATATGTCAGCTCCAGTTACTTTCCTACCTGTTTTTCGAATCCACTTAACCTCTGAACATGGTGTTAAGCTTTGGTTATCCTTTGATAACTCGGATTTTACTATTGTAGTTGAGGGAGTTTCTAAAATTAAACGACTCTCTAACGAATTTGTTAATGTGTCGAAATCGTCCTCAAAATCATCATAATTTGGAAAGTTAAAATTAAGTTTAGGGTAACTATTAGTATTTGCTTTATAATTAATTCCTTTCTTATGTTCGTCAAATCTCACGTTAATAGTTTCAATTAATTTACTTTCTTCTATTAACCATATCCTATAACCTTTAGTATGCAAAGCATAACCCATCATGATTCCTAGTTTTGCTCGCATATCGAATTTCTTTCTAATCTGCTTTGGCACACCAACATATGCCAAACAACCAAAAGGTTTTAGATGCGATATGGATGGTTTCCTACCAGAATATTTTTCAAAAGGGGTTTTATTACAGTCTTTATGACAAACTCTGTTCCAAGTATAAGTGAAGCTAAGTAACGCTTCTCCCCAAAACTTATGTGCGATTCCACTAGATTTCAGTAGTGCTTTGATTCCGTCTAGTGCAGTTAAATTATATCTCTCTGCGACACCATTCAGTTCTGGTGTATATGGATTTGTTATCTCGTGCTTTATACCCAGTTCTGTCAAGAATGAATTCATATCATTATTTCAAAATTCTAGTCCTCCATCGGTTTTAACTGCGATTAGTTTTCTATTTAGAAAACGCTCTGCACGTTTGTGAAATCTTAAAAATGTATGGAAAACATCCGACTTTTTCCTAATAGGAAATACCGTCACCTTCCTTGAGTAATCATCTATTATGCTCAAGAAATATTTATTACCACCCTGACTTTCAGTTGGCATTGGCCCACAAAGGTCCATATGCAGTAATTCCAAAGGATGTTTTGATCTTACGGCCCCCGTCTTTTTAAATGAGACTCTCTTAGACTTGGCTAATTTACATGAAATACAATGAGACTTATTATTATTAGTTAAACGCGGGAGACCTCTTACACTATCATTTTTACTAGTTTTCACCAGATAATCATTATTTATATGACAAAAGCGTTCATGCCATATATCAATTGAACCACTTTTCATTTTATTAGGTGCATTACTAATTAAATTAATTTCTTTACATTTTGGGATAATATAACGAGTAGGTTTAAAATAATACAAATTTTCTCGACGTTTTGCTGAAAACAACTTTTTCCAGCCTCTATTAAAAACATTAATTTTTCCATTTGTACCCACAAAGTGAGCACCTTTACTTTCTAATTTGGAACCGGATATTAAATTTCTCCTCAACTTGGGATTAAATAAAACATCAGACAATGTAATTTCATTAAAACAATCCTTATGTTTAACTAAAAATCTAATTTTACCGATTCCTTCTATTGCACAACTTTTGTCTGCCGTTGCTAACGACATTTCCATATCCGTGACTGGTTTGAGATCTAAAAACAAACTTTTGTCATTACAAAAATGGCTTGTTGCAGCCGTATCTATAACCCATACACCTTTATCAGAGTTTTCTTCAAATAAGTTACAACTAGTTACAGATATCTTATTGAGTTCTATTAAGCTGCATTCAGCCTCACAGAATCTTAATTTTATTTTAAACTCTGTATTTAAATTTTCATTCAAAGGCAAAACAGATTTTTGACGAGAGTTCTTATATTTACAGTTTACCTTAAGATGACCATATTTATTACACAAATAACAAGGACCAATCTTCTTAATAGTCCGTTTCACATTTTTAATAGATTTACAGTCAAATATCTTACCGTCCTTTTTCTGGTACTCAGCTTTACCTCTAAGATCTCCAGGAGTTGTACCTCTACTATCAGGAACCGAGTTCGCAACACCAGGAACAGCGATCACATCGGGAGGAACTTTCCGGGACCTTCTACTTGATGTAGAA
>JAPMOQ010016056.1:1116587-1165924 GCA_026543055.1 Argiope trifasciata | reverse complement strand
AGAATATATATATATATATATATATATATATATATATATATATATATATATATATATATATATATATATATATATATATATATATATATATAAAATAATCTTTTTCATAAACATAATCTTTTTCATGATCATTAAACTATTTTTAAATCAATGAAAAATTCATTAAAAAGATAAGGTGTTAGGTTAAAGTTTTAGATAATATCTGAGGGAGATCCAATTTATAATTTTTAGTATTTTACAGTGCTTGTTATTTCAGAATATCAAATCCTGAAAGAAATTTGTTCATATCTCAATGAAACAATATCACTCCCAATAAGGAAACCGTGTTATTAAGAATGAAATAAGTAAGATTTGATAGCAATTTAAAAGTGCTTCTGAAAACTCATTGAAAACGGGTTACCACGAAGAGGTATTGAAAGATGTAATTTAAAGACGCTCGCAGTGATAGTAGAGAAGAGATGACCAAATTTAGGGACTGAAAATTTTCGCTGTAAAGAGGTTCTTCCCTGGAAACTGGAAATTACAATTTAAATAGACTCTCAAAGCAGTTCCAGAAATCGAAACAAGTTGGACTGTTGAGTTTTAAGATTCAAAGATGGTAGCAAGGGTAACAAGAGATCAAGTTATGTCTTTTCCAAGATTTAAATTAAAGCAGCTTTGTAATACGTTTGGGAACAAGTGAGCGCTGAAAGTTTTAATTGAAAAATCTCGCAATGCCACTGGGAATTGGATACTGAAATTTTTAATTTTAAACGGTTCGCTGTTCTCATATCAGACAAGCTAGCAAATGAAGCACTGAAAATTAAAATTTAAAGATGCTTTATCAAATAACATTGTGGTGGGTGGACAATCCATGATAAAAGAAATTCAGCAATACACAAACTTAAAGATAAAACGATTGGTTTAGATTAGTGTAGTTATATTAACAGCCATTTGTAAAGCAACACTAGGGCTATTTTGGGACTGACCTAGTAATTTTTAACCACTGTCAGATACGTTGACGACACCTGAGCAGGTACCTCCCTCTCCACACCACACCAGAGGGAGGACGTTTGGCTTGACAGATTTAACGTGCAAGAGACCCCTACACACGAAGGTTCTTCGGTGAAATCGAGTTTCGAAGCTGAAACCCGCTGGTTTCGAAGCCAAGATGGTGGCATGGGTAACAAGATACCAAGTTATGTATTTTCAAGATTTAAAAGATCACCATGGCTGGGTGAAAATAAATAAATAAATAATAACAGATACGGAATAAAAAGTAAATAAAAAAATAAATGATACTTGGAATTTCATTACTTGGTCAGATTTTATCACAGAAGATCAAAATATGTTTTTTTTTAATCGGAATATTAATAACATTTCACAGACTCTTTTTTAGGGTCAAAGAACTATTATAAAAACTGAAGGACTAAGGACTAAATAAAATTAAAAACTAAATTTTATGATCAAAGAGATATTTTTTGTATCATTATTTGAGATATTGCATAAATTATGTAAATTTTTAAATTAATTCATCAATGTCGAGCAGTATTATAATTCAACATGCTGGGCTTCAGTTAAAAGAGTTGAGATTATTTGTAATTTAACCACTTTCATTTTAATTTAAATTTCCATTTTTTGAAGGATCTGTCAGAAAATTCCAGAATACACCTCACACTGAACGTGCTTAAGTCTTCCATTATGTAGCTGTATAATTATCAAAATTTGCCATTAAAATATGTTGTTGAAAAAGCTATTAAGATACCAAATTACATAAAACATTTAACTGAGAGTTTTAACCGTCATCAATCCTTATAAATAAAGAAAACAAAATCTCAACAGGAAACAGAAAATGTATCCCCTCTTTACTTTATAGTTTTCCCTTCTTTTAAAGAAATCAGAAAGAATTTTAAAGAATTCATATCCATGATCCCAAAATTCTATTCAAAACACAGTTCACTTAAGTAATATTTCCAAGCAAACATAAAATATTTCCATTTCTCTCATTTTTAATTACATAATTTATTCTTAAAACGATATTCACTATATAATAATTAATTATTTTGAAATCATGTACAAACTACTTTAGCGCGGTTTCAACGAGATAATGAAATGATACGAACAATCGCGTTACCATCCTGCATTGTGGGCTTCATTAAGAATCTCATCATGTGTTTTGGAAACTCCGAGATTCACTGCTTCAGTAGCTGGTTTCTGGCGTTAATGTGCACCTTAATGCATAATATAATGTGATTTAGATCTGAGATTGGATGTCTGGGGTACTTCATTATATACCTGATATAGCTATCACAGATAATTTTCAGCGCATACACTTTGATTAGCGTAGTGTGATTATCGTAATTCTGCATGAATCTGGTGCGTGAGAGGCTGAAATGTTCATTAAAGTAAGCGTCTTCACATATAATGACTCTTCCCTGAGTGAAACCTTATTGATTTCCAGATGGATTAAATATTCCCATCACGGTTTTTAAACCTATATAAATTATACTATCGATTACCACGAAATGCGAATGGTCTTGAATTCGATATTCAGTTGAGTATGCAGTTCTGCACTAGTACAAAGTATCAAAAAAATTCATTAATTATATGGATGCTTTATTTAGATGATAATTCTTGCAATTTCAGAGAACATGTTTCAGAATGTATAACTTCTAATACATTTTTTTTTACTTTCTTGTATACACAGTATAGAGGGTTATTTTTTTTAAATCCCAGGTATAGATCCAAGGGATTCAGGAAGAGCAACTGATTCTCAATGATGCCAAAGATATATAAGAAAGTTCAAAAACTATAGAAAACCCTGTTTAAATCTGAAAAAAAGTAAAATTTAAACATTTTAGAATATGATTGGAGAAGTTTGCAGAATAGAATAAAAACAATAATCTGCAAAAAATTCGAATTCCAGATTTCGAAGACATCCCTGAGTTCAAAAAACGCAATTTAAAAAATATATCCGTTTGTTGTCCGAAAAAAAGATTACTCTGAAACACTTTCAGCTGAAATGAAACGAAATTACGTTTTAAATGAAATTTGGTTTACGGTCATAACACCAATTTGCAGATTTCTACCAGAGTTTGAGTAAAATTTGTTTGCTCAGCTGTTGGAATGTAGGTGAAGGCAATGAATACAAACAGACGAGTGATAAAGAAGAGCGATACGGTGAACAGATTTAACATCTATAATGTAAACAGTTACGTATCAAATTTTGAGTTAATCCATCCAAGCGTCGATTGAATCGTAGTCTGTACATTCAGAAACAGGTAAACAAAATTTTTTAAATGTATTAAACTCGGTAATGGTTTTTTGACTACATATGCATTTTTACGTCACATCTTTGTTTCATTCTGTTGAAAAAACCTTGTCTAAAATATAAATTCAATTTTCGGAAATTTTAAATCAATGCTGAAGATTAATAACCAAATGACTCAACAAGGATGATTTGATAAATTCAGTAAAAAAGTTAAATTTACGCCGAGAGATGTATATTCCCAACTATTGTAAACAAGTGTCATGTAAAGAGTTCTCTAATACGTCAAGTTTATTAGAGAGTATCCCAGAAAGTTTTGGGAAAACAACTCCCATTGGTTTCTTAATCTCTCACAGTTGAGAGCTGACTCGAAATCCAGCCAGCTGATTATAAGTTGAAAAAATGCCATTTAAATGTGTAAATTGTATGGGAAGAGATAGAGAAAAAACGTTTCCTCATTTCTAATAATTAGATAGTAAGAATTATAAGTAAGACCTTTCACGAATGCCGATAATAATTCTTTTCACATTTTTTCTCACCATTTAGTAATTTATCTATCATAAGTAGCTCTCCTTAATTGTAATATGGACTAAAATGATGAAAAGAGCAATAATAATAATGAGTGTATAGTCCAAAAGCAATGAATATAGAACTAATGTATTCAACATTTTTTCAAAAGTGTGTGTCTTCTATCCCAATACAGAAGAAAATTTCCCCAAACTTCTGTCAAAGCTAAAAAAGAAATTTCTGTATCACTATAGAGATTATAAGATTCCTAAAAGACATAACTAAGTTTATTCACTGCTGTATGTCGAATAAAATACGCCACATTGGGCTAGACCGAATCAGAATGTGTGTGAAATGTCTGCTGTATTACAAGAAAATGTAGGAAAATAAACACTAGCTGATTGTTTGACAATTTAAAATATAGTCTGAAGAAACAGAAATAATGAATTTTAAGAGGTTAGCATCCCATTCAAATAATTAAGCATCGAGTCTATAAATTCTGAAATGTTCTTTCAGCTAAACTGTGGCTACTGTCCGTGACCCTGCCAGGAAATTTCCCTTAACATCGTAAAAGAAATTCAATCCTTCCCTTATTCTGAGCACGGATGTTCTCAAGATTGAGATGATCAATCTTTTGAATATATATGTATATATATATATATATATATATATATTTGAAACCTGAGAGTTCATATTTCATTTCTTGTGTTACTGATTCTAAATTTGTGAGCGAATTTATCAAAGAAATGGCGTGGCAACAGTAAATAAAAAATAACCAATGTTAAGATTGGAAAATAGCCAAATTGAAGTAAATTTTATAAAGGCACAACAGGAATCTTCCGAATAAAATAACTATTTCTAATTTCTTATAAAACCAACATATATACTTTTAAAATCCAAGTTATTTTTTTTTACAAATTTATTTTTGTTTAGTTCTAAATTAAAGTGACAGAAAACATAAACCCACTTTCAGTGACTGTATGCTTTTCTAACAGTTTACGAATAAAATATGCTTACTGCATCTTCGGACCGGATGCAAATATTTCAAAGCATCAATAGTTTCCAAAACTTCTAAAAATGTTGTTTTTTCTGTCTTGCATTGGAAATGAGTACCAACAAAAAAAATGAATACTTCGAAAAATTTATGAATAAATAAGCTTTAGAAATCCACTAACGAAGAGTTTTGAATAATGCTACATGGTCCCCATCTGCTTCATTGTGAAGATGATTGTAAGAAAAAACAATAATTCAGATAGAAAATTCTGAGTTATGTCGATTTCTATGAGCCACCGTTACTCAAATCTGTAGAAAGCATAATTTATTTCACAGTTGTCTAGAATGCATATTTGTAATCTGGACTCTACGGAATAAAAATGATCTCTCCTACATTTCCTCGCATGCACTCTAATAAACTTCTCAAGGCAGATAGAGTCTGACAGAGAATATCAACTTTTATGTTATTAATATTAACTTTTAAAAATAAAATATTAACTTTTCGTATAAATTTAGAAATTTTACTGAATCTATTATGAGATCCTTGGCGAAGTTTTTGGCGATTAATCCCTGGTAGCGATTAATAGTATCCAAAAAATTTAATTTTCGGCTTAAACACATTTTCCTTAAAAGATTAAAATAAAAGTTTCACACAAAACTGCACCTGCATATGCAAAGTCCCATATAAAATTTGATATGTTTAATTCTCTGTGTTTTTGAATTCAAAAAATTTTCGAAAATAACTTTCCGACAGATTCACAAGTTTATTCAGTTTACTTTGTCTCCATTATAGATGTCAGATCTGTGTACCGAATCTTATCTATCTAGATCTCTCCGTTTTACACTTATCATATTAATTTTATTTGAATAGATGATCAGATGAACCTTCAATGAATAGATTTTACTCAAAATTGGGTGGAAATACAACAAATTTGGTGTAAAGACCGTATACAGGATTTCAATCATCAATTTTGGATTATCTTTGTTCTAGACAGACTAACGGATATTTTCGAAAAATGCATTTATCGAACCGAAACAGGTCTAAAATCCAGAGATTTTCCGAAATCTCCAGTTTGAATTTCTTTGATGATTACAATATTTTCTCTATACAACATGTACAAAAAAAACTTTAATGCATTTTACTTCCAGAATATCAGCTATAAAGTAACCGAAATATAGTATAAAAAGAATATTTCTCTGTGAGATCGTCACGTGAGACTATATGACGTTGATAACCACGCCCCTTCGCCGGCAACCAATTAATCGACTCCATTCACAGATAACCGAAGGGAGCAATTTGTTCCCTTCAACATCGTTTAGTTGAATGGGTGGTTCCCAGCCTTTGAAATAGGATTGATTGATGATACCATATCAACCTGATACTTTGTATCAGGTACTTTAAAGCGTCAGCTATAAAAAATTGCTAAAATTTTGAACTCGATTTATATTGATTAGTAAATCCTTAGAGATGTTATATGTATGTATGATTTTTCAATCAGATGTATTTCATCCCCATTAGTATTTACACATGTAGTGGTGCATTTACCACTAAAAATATTTTATATATTCTATATCAAGTATATCAGTGAAAACTTTTGCTATCTCTTTTAAAACTCAACAATCATTGTCAAAATTCAGACCACCGCTAATCCTTATCAATACATCTTCTTTAAAAAATGAAATTTCAGTTAGGAATCATTTGTATCACGTGGACGCAAGTGAAGAATCGATATCCACCGAGTATCAGGTTTCATCCGAGAGTGATAAATATTACCATTTGTATGAGATATATTAGTATCGCATACTAGTAAGTATTATTTCTAACTTATACCTTGTATTACAAAATCATGCATCGACCCAAATTTGCTTAAGAAAAAATACATAGCCTCAGAACATTCATAGGCTTGAACGTTCTGAGTCACAACAAAATTGATTACAGAAGAAATAAGAATTTTGTAATCAATAAAGAATATACAATTGTTGAAAATAACATTTTTAAATTATTCATAATTTTTAAATTTTTTTAAAAAATATTCTTGATCAGATTTGAACATCTATATGAATTTTCGGCACTGGAACCGAAACATAGAGCGAGGCAGGTAAATACGTTTGAATTCGATGGTCTGAATTATTGAACTAAATATTGAAACATTTAGAAACGCATATTTTAGCAATTAGTCAAATCATATTTTGTCGCCAATATTATCATGCTTTTTTTTGTGTTCCTAATTGCTATGATATTTATAACTCACGCTAGATACCTTATATTTAGAACAATTTTTCTCTACAGCATCTATAAATTTTCACGATTAGTACTGGTAAAATAAAGTTATTTTTAACTTGGAGAATTATATATTTCTTTGAAAAACCAAATTAGAATTTGTTTCCGTTGATTCAACTTGGATCATTGAACATACAGCGAATCTTTAAGAATGCCTCTCAAATGATTTATATTCTTTAATGAATTAATTAATTTTTAACTTAAATAGACTTCATTCAAGACTTAATAGCGGAAAAATATTCAATATTTAAGAATATTAGCAAATATTTCCATATATAATTTTTCCGTGAAACGCCAGAACATTAATAGTTTCCATAGCTCATATGATTGAATTTATTTCTTGGTCTTTATGTTGAATTTAAACTCAAAATGGTGTCTATTTTTTCTACAAATTTGAAAAATCAATTAAAGTCTTGTTAGGTTGCATTCCTAAAGTGCTATTGGTGCAAGCTAACCAAGCATATCACCCCCCATCCCCACTATACGTCAATGGATTTTGTCAAAGATGACCTATGAAAAATATTTTCATTAGTTGACTTTTTGGAAATTTTTAATTCATGGTGAATTCCAGCAAAGTTAGAATTGCTGATATCAGAAATAACAAAAGTACGTCTTGCTAGTTTTAGTTTAGTTATATTAACGTCCCGTTTAAAGCAACACGAGGGTTATTTTGGGACTGACCTTGTCATTTTAAACCAAGATCAGATGACGAGGATGACACTTGAACTGGCACTCCCCTCTCTGCACCACACCACACCAGCGGGAGGATGTTTGGCCTGACAGATTTAACGTGCAAGAGAAACCTTCCAGTTCCTAAGCCGAGACCTTACCACCAGGCCACCGCGGCCCTCAGTACATCTTGTCTCCTTTCCTGGAATGATATATATTAAAATATTGCCGCATAGAAACGAAGCATTCGACAGTCTGCATAGCTGAATGGTTATGACGCTGGACTCCTAATCCGGAGATCATGTGTTCGAATAACGGTAGACTTATAATTTGTTTAAGTATTTTTCCTTGATTTGTTTTATCTTTACTTCGTGTTCCAGAAGATTCTGGACGTTTCTTTTATTTACTAGATAAGTGCTCTGGACTTTCCTTACAGTCTCCAGAAAGGTATTCTGGACATTTCTCTGCCTGTATAAAAGCTGAAGATTTCTCAATCTCAGTTTTCTTAGTTCAGAGTTAGCTAATAAATTGATTTAACTCTACTTCCTGTGTCTTCTTGAGTTCTATCTACGTGACAATATGAATGGCATCATCAGTTGATATTATTCAGTATCCACTTTATTTTTAAATAGAATAACTTTTATTCAAAATAAGGTAAGAACTTAATAAGTTGGTATTGCAATTTAAAAGGACATATACATTCTGTATAAATCGAAGCCTTCATACAACTAAATGCTTAATATAAATGCTACATTTTCTTTCGAATTCTGAAAACTAAAGGATATTTTTTGTAAATTTATACTCAGCTTAATCTTTATTTGAGTAAAATAATATGCATACAGATATAAAGAAAAAGAAAAACTCGGAAAGGAGAACAAAATTTTGTTTAAAAAAAGATTTAGCACATTCATTGTTTCATGTTAATTCAATACTTTTTATTAATTCGTTTTTATTGCGTTCATTCACTTACATGTTCCCTCTTTAATCATTAAAAGAATCAGTGCATTTATTTTCCAATATGTTATGGTCCATAATATTAAAAGAAATTATGGTAACAATGTCATAAAAATATCTTTATATATCTATCAAAGTCGTTATTTTAGAACCAAAAATTCATACTACAAAAGTAAACAAAATTTTATCGAAATTTGTAAAGTCTCTCAAAGACATCTTTATGAATTTATCTTAAAAGAAATTTCCTTTCGAGATAACAATTTTTTTCAGTAAAATTAAAAGTATTTAATTATTAACGTTTTCATCGCCCAATCAAAAGAATAAAAATATTATTTTGTGAAAGAATCAAAACTTTGAAAAAATTCTTTTGGTACTAATGTATCATCCAATTTTTTTATAGTATTTCACAAATTAATTTTGTATCCCTTTATCGCCTTTTTCCTTTTTAGAATATTTGGCATTTTCCATGTAATCCGCAATTAAAAGGATACAAATTATTAATCATCCCTAACACAAAGATGCAATCCCTCAAATTTTAATCATTGTTCCGATTTACTCGAAATTTTATACCGTGTAATCTTTCGTTATCCAAATATATGACATGAATTAACTCCAATATCCTGTTATATATGTTTGAAAAAAAATCACATAATCACTTCGTTATTGGATATTCGCTAAGAACAGAGCACATTTTCTTTCGCATATTCCACCCACCATAATTCCTAAGATTGGAAATTGCTATTTTATTCAGAAGTTCTTGGACTATAGAGCGTTGTTACTGGCCACCTGAGCTCTAACACCGATAAGAACAGAGCCCAACCCCCCAACCATTCAAATGCACACATCGACACCATAACTCCTATTCCGAATTTGGAAATTATCATTTCATCCGAAAGTTCTTGAAATCTAGATACGCTGTTATTAGCCATCTGAACCTCACCGCCGACAAAAACAAAGCCCCCCACCCTCACTCTTTCAAATACACACATCGACACCATAACTCTTGTCCCGAGTTTGGAAATTAGTATTTCATTCGAAAGCTCTTGGGCTCCAGAACGTTGTTACTGGCCACCTGAACCCTACCACAGATAAGAACAAAGCAACCATCTTTTTAAATACACACATCGACACCATAAATCCTGGTCCGAGTTTAGAAATTATCATTTAATCTGAAAGTTCTTGGGCTCTAGACAACGCTTTTATTGATCACCTGAACCTTATCACCACTAAAAACAGAGCCCCCTATCCCTTCACACACACACGCTGACACAACAATTCCTGTTACGACTTAGGAAATCATCATATCATTCTAAAATTCTTTAGCTCTAGACACAATATTATTGGTCACCTGAATCCCATTATGAATTTCCCCCCCTGAATTAACATTTTTCGCTTTCCTTACGTATCACATAATTAATTCGTTATTTAAATATTTTTTTAATAAATGGATTGATGATATTTTGTAAGTATATCTAACAATCAGAACTCTCTAAGCTTAATATGAAAATGTTTTTTAAATCATTAATAAATTTAATGATTTGTTGCGAAAAATGTATTTGTTATTAAAAATCCATGAAATAGCTAAATTCTTATCAATATTACAGACAAAATAAAGTCGACAAAAATAGGTAGCACCAAAAAACCATCTAGAAAATACCTTGTACCGGCTACAAATAGTGAAATAATATTCCCTTGCAGTCGTTTTTGGCTCTGATAACAGACTTATTAGAAAATATTTCTTTTCAAGTAATTCCAAATTTTCAGTAGAATCGTTTGACAAAAGAGGAAACATTCCACCTTAATTTTCCTCAATGAATAAAAAAAAATATTTGTAACACCTCTTTTAGTCTTTCTTTTGTAACATCTAATCTATTAAATGTAATTAATCACTTTTGTAACCCGGGAAGCCATTGTCAATGCTCTAAAAAAAGGGAACGAATATAAATGAACAAAACACTACGAACACTAAATTAATAGCTTTATCGATTCGAGCCAGAATAATTTGCTTGGATTGGATTTGTTGAAAAATTTCATTAATGGCATATTTGATTTAAACATTATATAATAAAAAATATCATCATAAAAAAACAAATATATAAACGAAATATTCACTTTGCAACAAAGTAATAGATGTTATTAAAAATATAAATAGAATTGAAAACCAAATATTTGTGAATAGCTTTCTTGGTATAAGAGATTGAAAAAGATATAAAATACAGACAAACGATTTATTTTGACATAAATCGAACAATATTTCATCAAATTTTCCAGATATAATTAATAGAACAGCAATACAATTCTGTTTGAAAAGAAATTAAATTATTTTTATAAAAAGAATTATTACCAATAAACGCTTGGATTAAATTTTCAATCCCTTTCAGGTATTTACAATTACTGAAGGGCATATATAATTATTTAATCTCAATGTTTTAAAAAATAGCATTTTAATTAAATAAATGTGAAATCAGGAAGTACAGTGCTATAAAAAGATTTTTTATATCTAATCAGATTTTCATTTTTATTTAGAATAAACCTTTTATATATAGATATTTTTTTCTTTTCCAAAAATATACATTATGAAAAAAATAATGACTAAACGAAAAGGAAAAAAAAGGAAAGGCGAATAATTTGAAAACAAATCCTTTAAATACTCATCACGAAATATTTGCTCCGAATCAAAAAATACAGTAATAATATTCAGGTAGATAAAAAATTCTGCAAGATAAAATCACTTTTCATCGCTTCTTATTGAAATAAATTTCAAATTTTACTGAATTGATTTTATATTTACACACTAAATGCTGCGATACATTAATTTTTAAATTTTTTAAAGAAATTAGTCAAAAGCGGATATAAGAAAAATGCATAAATTTGGATTAAAACTCATTTCAAGTATTTTTAGTTAATGAGTATGATGATATTTTAAAGCAATTTCTTAATCTTCTCTTAATTTTAATTTAGAATTTCAGGAAATGTTTTTTTACTCACACGGTAGATTGATATCTTGTGAAAAAAAAAAACTTTAATTATGGTTTTATATGTATAATGAAAATAAAAAAAATTCTTGGACTGTTACGTTTAATAAAATAGTATTTTCCCATAACACAAACGATGAACAAAATATAAATTTTACATACTTATGTCATACCTCAACAACAATAAAAATAAGATTAAAGAAAAACGAAATAATATCGACAAAGAAGAAAGAAAAGTTGAAACATGAAAATATAGACTTTTTTTGATATTTGGGAAAATAGTTTTGCTATTATATATAACTATCTCTACTTCGATCTCGCAATCCAAATTAAAGAGAAAAAAAAGTAAAAATAAGTCTTTAAACAAATAATACTCAAATAGCTATTTAAATTAAACTGATTGTTATCAACCCAAAAGTTCCGTTATCATTAAAAATCGTTTGATATAGATTGTTTTAAATTAAATTTAAGTCATTAATTTCCTGTTAACAAATTGAAAACGATTAAACTTGTATAAATTCATATTCATTCACACGCAACAATGAATATATTTCTATAAAAATAAATTAAATATAAGAATTATTCTCCCAATAATCTTTGTATATAATATTTTTATAAGAAATGGAGGTGCTCAACAGATTTGAAATATTAAAATTAAAAGAAACTTATCATTACAAATGTCTTGTAGAAATCACAACAGCTATATAACTGCCGTATATCTTTGCAATTTGTATAAAAACAGACCATCAAGCTATACTTCTGAATAAAAAAATGCACACATAAAAATGCTTTTTCTTACAAACATTTCAATTTTTGAAATATTCTAAGATTTCTTTCAAAAAATCTAATACATTTAAATTTTGGGCATGTGATAACTATTACAAAATTATTGCATAACTATGCACCAAGCATTCTAATCTTCAATAATCCAATCCTCTGAATGAAAAATTTAAAATTAAAATAAAAATGAGAATAATTCTCCAAATAATCTTTGTATATAACATTATTATTATAAGAAATGCAGGTGCACAAAATATTTAAAATATTAAAATTAAAAGCAAGTGAATCATTAAAAATGTCATCACAACAGCTATATAACTGCAGTATATCTTTGAAATTTGTGAATAAAACATACCATCAACTTATGTTTCTGAATGGAAAAAAATAAATGCATTTATCTTACAAACATTTTAATTATTGAAATATTCTAAGATATCTTTCAAAAAGTCTAATGCATACACATTTCTGGCATGTGGTAAATTTCAAAATTTCATTGTATACTTAAGCATCAAGCATTCAAACCTTCAATAATCCAATCGTTTCTTACAAACATTTTAATTACTTAAATATTCTAAGATTCCTTTCAAAAAATCTAATATATACAAATTTCTGACATGTGGTAACTATCACAAAATCAATGCATAATTATACATAAACCATTCAAATCTTCAATAATCCAATCGTCTGAAAGAGAAATATTCAATAGCACTATCTTCACGTGCGAGATACATTCCACAACAAACGACAATTTCAATCAGAAGATGCGACTAACACTTACCAATCCTGATGGTCTCTGGCAAAGCACGCACTTTAGGAAGAAACCAATTGGTGGCAGAAGCACAGATTACCACAGCCACTAGCACTTGCAGCAACTTGGCCATGGCCTTAAACCACCTTACATCCACCAGCTGCAAACCATGGCCATGGTGAGAAGATCTTTCCAACGCTTTGGGCCGTAGCAATGAATGGGGCTTCCGTCCGACGCGGGGCGCAAGCTCCCTTCTGCAAAGGGGATGGAAGACGAGGGGCTGAGGTGGGTGGGTACGCCCCGACGGAGGATGGGGATGAGCGCATGCGCAGAGCAGAGACACTGAAAGCCATCGGTGAGAAACGGATGTTGGGGAATGTCTTCGTATCAAGGAATTGGCTGGAATGACTCGTAAGTCGATCCGTCTTTTCGGGTCAAATTACAGGTGCGTCCGATGATCTTTTCATGCGAATGGCAAGGAATTGGTGATATTTGGCGACATGAAATTAGGACAAGGGAATATTAGGTTTTCAGTTGATGTTATTTATGAGTTGATTGATGTCATTGATGAGAAATATAATTCATTTTAAACGCACCTTATATCAATCGACATAGTACGGGATTGATACTTTATATAAATGATGAATTGAATGGATTATTTTTTAAGTTCATCACGGTAATAATGCTTTTTATAAAACAAACATTTATTTTGCCTTACTTTTAATTATACTTAAAGATTATAACACTAATGGTAGGATGTATTAGCTTAAATTATACAATATATATTATGCGTTCTTTTTTTATTTAAGAAATGTTGCAGCGTGGTCTCGAATTCTTTCTTATTTGAAAATCGATTTTCAACTATTTTGTTTATATTTGCTTTAATTTTATTCATTTCGTTCATACGTATGTAACTCTATATAGAACATTGTTTCTAAATAAATATATTTCGAATTACATTTTGAGAAGCAATTATTTTCAAATATAAATTGATCAAGAGTTTAGTGGATTTCTAATCACTTTATCCAATAAGCATTGGTAAATATGCCTACAATAAGTAAGAGAAAAATTGTGATAATTGTTGGTAAATAAATCTACGATAAGCAAATAAAAAAGAATTGTGGTACTCAACGCCAAATATGCTTAAGATAAATACATGTGAAATAATGATAATTAGTGATAAATATGCATATGATAAGTAATTTAGTGAAAATGAGTGATATTTCTCACGTTATATTCAAGAATATCTCAAGATTTTCTTTTGTAAGCGTACTTATAAATATAAAAAAACTAAATCAACTTGCTGTATTCTTCTTATTTAAAAACCAATGTATTTCTCCAAACTTAATTGAAATGTTTAATGAAGGTGACATTCATTTTACATGTAACAGAATGATTAAGTGTTTTACTATAATGCATAAAAGTGAAAATTTCGAAATCAGATAAAATTTTACTAATAACAGAATAATTAATTAATTCTTTTATTCTTAATTAATCTTAATTTTTTATTCATTGAGAAATCAACTAAAAAATCTGAAGAATTTAAAGATTATAATGCTGAAAGTTGGTTATGAAGTATTCGTAATATAATCAATTAGTTATATCTCGAATTTGAAGTTATGCAGAATAGATGAAGTTTTTATCAAGTTCTTAAAATAAAATTAAATTCAAATAATTTCATGAATGGATGCTAAAAATTCAATTTTAGACTATTTTAAGTTTAATGAAAATAATATTAACGTTAAATAAGTTTAATAATATAAGTTTTTATTTTGATAAGATTACCGAGAGTTGATATTTAATTACAAGTGGAAGAGCTTCATGTTGTTAAGAAACTACTCGATACCGTAAATGGGCTTTGAATGTAATACATCCCCTTTTTTATTATTTTCAAAGCAATTTATTTTCTCAATCCACATCAATTTCTTAATAGTGCTTATGAATGTAAGAGTGATTAAGAAATAAAACTGCTTTCAGACGTTATTATTGCTACTCATTCAAAGGCTAAGCATCTAGTTAACTTGTTAATCGCTTTATATTAGTTTTCTTGCCTTTGGAAGAATTATTTCGCATATTTTAAGTTTATGTACCAAATCTATAGAGGTTAATATTCAAAACTTGGTAATTTATTTTTTATTTCCTGTAATACTCAGTATAAAAAATGGTTATATGCAATTAATGAAATTTAATTCTGCGGAAGAAGGGAAGAAATGTATATTCTACAGAAAATAGTTTTTAAAGTGTTTAAACAAGTTAAAGTTTGGAGATAATTTTCAAAGAGAGAGACTATTTGAGAAGTGTTTGTATTTAAAGGCGATTTTAATAAGGTGGGGGGTTATTTATTAGAAATTTAAAATAACTAATGGAATAAGTAATGGAGCAGTGTTTTAGAAATTCTTTTTCATTTAATATCACTTTAGTCACCTTATTCCTTCAACTGGCTCTATCTATCCGTATAAAACTTGATTTTCTCAAATTTGCTCACAAATATAAATCTGTACTAACCCTAGTTGTTGATAGTATATAACATTTAAAGAAATATCCGCATGATTTATATAACAGTTCAATTTAAAAAAAATTTTTAATTATAATTTCTGTATCTCAACTGCACGAGAATTATTCTTGAATTATGCATTTATTTAATCAAAATTTTAATCTGGTTTAATACGAAGTGCTATTAGTAGATAATCTAACAAATACTTCAATGTTTCTTCTTATTAAATTTATCCTAATTTTGAGAGTATCATCTTCAGTGAGCAATTCGTTTTATCTTCTCAATCCACATCAATTCTCCAGTCTTTGAAACTAATATTCAAATTATTCTCATCAATTCTTTTATTGCCTGCATCTCTTTGACTATCAATACATTTACGATCACAAATCTCGGTATTGTTATTTTAAACAAATTATGTCCATTATTATTAACCCTAAGCTTGGAAAGAGTGGTTTGTGAGACCACTAGCGTTTGACGTTCGGTCACCCGGAATGGATTGAATCTGTGGCTTCCTATCTTATGACCTTCAATACACTTGCACTTTTCAACCGGTGTCAGCTTATACTTTAAAAAAAATAATTCAGTTATTTCTTTCAATGGTCTTTAAGACCGCACCTCCCGCTTAGTGTCCCAATGATAAACAAGGCTTAGCAGATGGCGCTAAAACTTAGGCTTCGAAATATCATTGAATCATTGTTAAAGTCACAATATAATAGAACGTCCATGATATTCGACTTACAAGTATGTAGAATTCGGTTTGTAAGCATGCAAATTGACTTGTAAGTAATGAAAGAAAATCCAATAAGTAGCAAAATTTTGATGAATAACTTAACTTTTAACTTGTGGACCAAGTTTTATCTGCCTGACAGTTCGTATTTTGTAATTATCGCCTTCAATTGAGCATAAAAAAGAATTTTCATCAAAGGAATCTGTTCAAAATTCTATAGATATATGCAGCTTCTAATTCCTTTCCTATTACCGAATTTTAAGCATTATTCCAAAAGGCTTCCAGCTATAGAGATCACAGAAAGATAGACATAAAAAGGCAAAAAAACATGTGTTTTTGAACTCAGGGAGATTGGAAATATGAAAATTGTTTTAAAGCTCGAAATTGAATTATTTCATGATTGCAAGTCTACTCTATACTATCAATACGAAAATGAAATTTCTGTTTTTTCATAATAAACATCATTATTTCGAAATATTATTTATTAGAAATATAGTTCATTCATAATGATAATGCATCTAAAAATGACAGAAAATTATAATTATTATATATAAATTATTATTAGTATTATTATATATTATATATTTACTTTTATTTGCCACGAATATATACTATTTTGTTGCTACTACTATCTAAAGTAATTTATGTCAAATATTAGCAATTTATGAATTTTATGAGCAATTTATCAATGAGACTATTCCAAATATATTTACAACCATCAAACGAATAAGCTAACACAAGAGACTATATAGCTTCACAATAGACATCGTTGCGTATTCCATATAACATACATTTAGTCTTACACTTTGGTCCGAATAAATCTCTTTTTTTTACTGTAAAATATGCAATATATTTCAAAATTTGAATATAATTTGGCATATTTTGGTGCGTTTTGTACGTATGGAAATAGCATTTGTTATCGCCAGTTACTGCTAGGAAATTCTGCATACTTGGTTTTTGAAATAACGACTGAATTCTTGCAACTATTTCGAAACATTTTATCAGGAATCATGCAACTCTTCAAGGATCATGCCATGTTTTATGCACCAATTTCGCTAAATATTTATTTAGCCCGCTAATTTCCTGGACACCCTGCAAATTTCCAAACACTGAATTATGCATATATCGAGAAAATTATGTAAACACGGCGTAGTGCGTAGCGCATATTAGTTTATGCCAGTCTAAATCTACCATGGTGTATTTGCCTTCAGCTGAATGTTCTCATTATGTAAATGGGCTTATCATTAAAATGGCATCTGTCAGCAAAGGTGGCTTGGTTAAAGCAGTGGCGAAACTTATTTAGATATATTACATTGATTAAATTGAGAGAATTCACTTGAAATTCAGGTAAATCATTGGAGTAAAATGTGTTTAATGCTCATAATTAGCTCATAATTAGTCAGACTTTTAAACTTCACAGAATCTTATTTCACATATAAGACTCAGAAATAGTGTTTTGCTTTAAAGTACATTGTATTCATTTCAGTTTTATATATCCTTTATAAATATTATAGACATTTGGTGTGACCAATGTCTTTGTTAAAATATAGACATTTAGTATGACCAAACAAAAATTAATTTCTATATACATGAATTTAACATGTATATAGAAATGATGAATATACATGAATTCTATATTCATGACATTATACTGAGAAATCTGTTACAGATTCACTCAACATAATATCATGTATATAGAATTCATTCAATTTCAGTTGGGTTTTTTTTTTTCGTTTTATTCAAATGAATAGTTAATTTAAAATCAAAAGCATCAAAACAATGTTAAATCGAATTTGGAATTTATTTATTCCCATTTTCAACGCCGAATAACTTTTCAAAAATGTCCTTGCATTTATCAACTGAAAATATAATCTATTATTAGATTTGGTCCTTTGGAAAAAGTCTTAGATAGATAAAGCCAGATTTCAACAAGAAAAAAATGAATGTCGAAGTTGTTAGGAAATTCAATCATTAAAATAAACCAATGAAATTAATGAAAGTAACGAAATACTTTATTAATGATTTTAAATAAATACATTCTCCCGTTTTGTAAATGTAAAATGGTGATTGATTTTTAGGACAGATTGTAATATCACTTGCGCTTTCTTGCTTCACTTATAATTTCTTAGTTGAATGTTACACATTATTTAATCACCTTAAACACATCTACTCTTTTTCTCACTTTTGTAATTCATTGATTATTCAAAATGTCTAGTATCATGGATAATTGTTTGAAGGTGGTTCTGTAATATCTAAATATTTTTTGTTTGAATGTTTAGTATTTGATTTTACATTTTAATTGTATTTTATGCAGAATAGTTCTCTATACCTGTTAGTCTAAAAAAATTAAATTATTAAAAAACATTTGTAAACTGTAACTTTTAAAAATTCAGCTTCGTTTTAAATCCTGAAAGGTTTTTGATAAGTGCTGATTTTTCAACCATTTTTTTCTTCGAAATACTAATAGTCTACATAACATTTGCTACTGATTTGATGCTGTTAATGATATTTAAATTTGTGAATTTATTTTTATTTTTAAACACGAAAAGAATTCTGAAAAATGCATTAACTTTGGCTCTGAATTTTTTTTAAAAAAATTGTTACTTCTTACAGCTAATTCCATCTCAAGTTTTATAAAGCTAATATTTTAGTGAATTCCCGAACAAAAATCACACAGCTATTATATGTTTTTTTAATTCCCGGTTTCCGAAAAATATGATTCAATCAAAACGACATCATGGAGAAAATGTATTTAAATTTTACATTCATCAAAATCATTTTATAAAATTCATCAAATTTGTCTATAGCTTCTGTAATCGCCTTAAAGCGCATGAAAAGTACAAAAAAAAATATTACAACACGAGGTAGTACTTATATCAAACGCTTTCATTATTCATACAAAAATAATCAACATAATGTTAAACATGATAATTTCAACCAAGAAAAACAAAGGCTGAAAAAATGACACAAATAATAAATATTTGTGTACCAATTGCTACTTGAAGAGATAAATATAAAAATGTAAACAAAATTGGAAGCAATATATTTATCCGTTTCCTATTTTAGGAAGAAAACTGCAAACTTTTTGCAAAATACGAAACAAAATCAATATTATATGTACTTTATGATTTGCTATAATAGCGTTCTATTAATAGGAAAATTAATAGAACGAATATAAATAGCTGCTAAAAAAGAAATAATAAATAACTTTGTGTACATAAAATATAAAAATCAAGCTATTGCACGAAATAAATGTATTGTTTCAGATTTAACAAAAAAAAATGAAGATTAGTTGCAAGCGATGAAGTAAACATATTTATTCTGAATATTCCAACTTTTGCAGAGCAAATAAACGTGTTTACGAAGAAAAAAAAATTGTCAGTAATAATGTAGATACCAATTTCTGAATGAGAAACACGCATAAAAAATTCTACGCAGTAAATTGCGTTTATTTCATATTCAATTAAAATAAATGAAAATTGCTAGCACAGAGAAAAAGAAACAACCCCAAAAATTTCTTATACACCAGGCCGGATACAACATAAAAAAAAAATTGACTTTAAAGATTGGAACGAATTATAATAATGTGCAGCGTTTATACTAGGAGAATTAAGTGCAGAACAAAGAACGTATTGTATCCAATTTGTCATTATTATTTTTTACGTCAGTTTTTTCGTGTAAAAATAAATTGTTCATGAATAAAAGAAATTAACACGATATAATCATGATAGATATGTTCCACCTTTGATATAAACAATACAACAAAGGAGTTTTTTCCTTTTTTTATCAAAGGGCCAAATATTCCAGAGCACATAATATTGTAAAAGCTTTTCAATATCTTCCAACTTGGCGTTTCTAGGGAGTTTGCTACGCTATTCTTCCTTTGAACGCTGTAATATTATTTTTATTCTTATGCCCATTGCTATTTCTGTGTGTACTTTTCAACTTAGTCTCTTGAACCCAGAATTGGTTTGCTAACTATTTAATTTAAATATTGAATTTCTGTCCAATGAACTACACCCTTATTTTCCACCTATATCCTGGCGATGACTGTAAATCTTTAAGTAAATAAATAAAGTTTTTGTACCTGGTGACTTTCAAAAGCTTACACCCTTTCTTGTTGGTGGTTCTTAGTGGGGTAGTCCAAGATCAACTTTTGAAAATATTTACTTAACAAACATTTGAAAATACTTACTTAACAAGGCATGAAATTGTAAATTGAAAGAAATCCAACTAGTCATGTCATCTATACTTATAATAAAGCTCAATGTGTGTGTGTGTTGGCCCTCCACAGGCCAGACCTTTGGACCTACAGCTACCAAAGTTGGTACATGTATACCTTGGAGGTTGAGAATGCGCACCTCGGAGGCCTTTTTTCAAATTTTTAGTTAGAATTTGAATTAATTAAAATTTAAGCGACATTTCGCTGTTTTTCTGCTATAACTTCCGAAAATATTATCGCACAAACAGGATTTTTACAGCAATTTGAAGATTAAAAAATTAGCTTTCTAATAGTATCAGTGTTTTAATGTATAACTTAAGCATCTATTTTTTAAAGAAATATTTTAACCATGTTTTTTAATCACATGACCGGATGAAATAAAAGAAAACAATGACGGAAGTTCAAACTAAGAAAAAACTATCATCGCAAAATAAACCTAAAAAAATGCAACTTTTAGCACGTGATTGGATAAAATAAAAGAAACATAAAATGGGATATTTTCTAAAAAAAATAAATGCAAAGCAAAGGTTTCTATAATCGTTTGGCATATCTAAATAATTAATTCAACAAATCTTCTTTATTTACGGTAAACCTGATTGAATTTAGATAGGATATGCATTGAAATCCAACTTAATGGCATATTTCTATAATCGTTTGCAATATATGTATCATTAATTCAATAATTTCTTCCTTTTTCGCTTTCTTTAAAAATTATATTTAATATTTTGGCAACATTACCGAAAAAAACATTTTTAAGATTTTGGAAACATAACCGATGATTAAAACTGACTAATTTATAAAATTAAGGTATATTATCAGGAAAACGTGTTCTTTTAGAACTTTCCGCCCATCATCTTAAAGAAAATATTAATTTCAATCCAATCAATGTCCGAAATTACTTCAAAGCTAATGGATATAGGATTTAATTGAAAATTTTAGAACGCATTACTCATGGCAAACCAGCTGGTCGCCAAAGGCGGCTATTTTTAATTGATATGAAATTCTGTACTTGTAAAACGATTGATAGATTGAATGAATTGTTTTTTTATGGCGCAAAGGACAATACTGGTCAGGTTGTACCAAACTCGTAATGGCTTAAAATATTTAAAAATATAAGAACATTTCACTAAAGTAAGGAGATGTAAAATTAAAATAAAGTGAAAACATAAATTCCATATTATGAATGAAATTGATATCAAGTAAAAATAAAACCACATTAACATGGTACGGTTCTCCAACCATGTTTATAAATTTGGATAATCGCTGTAGAAATATTTTATTCTTAGTAAGCGGTATTTAGGAGATTCACATATAATACGTCGAAAAGAAATTGTGGTATTACATTTTGGACAAACTGGATCTGCATCTGAATGAAGTAAATGTTTGTGAGTTAAATATGACCTGTGCGAAGTCTTGTAAACACCACACTCTTTCTATGCCTGAGAGAGTCATTCTTAAAAACAGAAAGAAGTAGTTTGATGGAATGCAATTTATTATCAATTTGCGAGTCCCAAATATGCTGGCATATAAGGAGCGAACATTGTTTTAAAATTTTATCCAACTCTTGAAACGGAACAAAATTGTCTTCATTTAAACCAGCTTTTTTGTGGCAGCATCAGCTTGATAGTTACCCGATATGCTAATGTGTCCAGGAATCCCACAAAATAGAATATTAAAATTACGATCCAGCAATTGAAGGTACCCGACTACGTTCAAAGGAAAAATTTTGAAAAATTGATTTTAAAAAAATGTTTAAAACTAGGGTTTTTAAATGCAATGTCAATAATAGTACATTGAACAAAATTATTTGAAAAAATGTATATGTTTTGGGAAAACTGAAAAGTTTGTAGTAAATTGTAATGAAATGTAACCAAAATGGTTAACACTCTACACAAAATTGTAATGTAACAATCCTATTTTTCTTTGTACGCATGTTATAGAATATAACGATGAATGAAATGATCCAAAATCGAAGAAAAATGTTGATATGCAAAGAATTTAAGAGTAAAAACATACGTATATATGCATTTTTTCCATAACTTTCTAACCTAAGTTTTATAAAAAGTCCTATAAATGAAAAAGTATTCCACCAACAATAAAACTTTTGGTTCATTTTATTGTACAAATTGTTTAAAGCACACGCTGAAACTTTTATGTAAATACCTCAATTAGTTTTTGAAATATCATGTAAATGGTGAAAATGCTTATGAAAATTAAATTTTTCGTAAATTGAAGCTGAAGGCACATTTTAGCAGAAAAATTTGTGACTCTGGTGAGGCCTTCTTTTTTCCAAGAAATGATAAACCGTTTCGGAAAGAGGAAAGTCTGAACTACCAGAAATAACAATAAAAAAGTTTGCCAATGTGGTCAATAACCAATGTTTTTAACGTAGTCGGATACCTTAAAATATAATTTCACTGTACTGTGAAAAGTCGTTGATATTGTTAGGAATCAAAATATGAAAAAATTAGGTCTAACATTTTTTAGACATCAGGTATGAAATAT
This sequence comes from Argiope trifasciata, assembly GCA_026543055.1. Taxonomy (NCBI): domain Eukaryota; kingdom Metazoa; phylum Arthropoda; class Arachnida; order Araneae; family Araneidae; genus Argiope; species Argiope trifasciata. The sequence continues at coordinate 1,142,822 of JAPMOQ010016056.1, read as the reverse complement.
GCTTAATATGTTTTATTTTCTCTTTACCCACTGCATTATTATTATTATTTTTTTATTAATATTTCATTTTTATTTACTTAATATTTGAAATCGAAATAATTACTCATATTTTTCAGCACTGATTACATTCAATCCTCCCTTGAATTTTGTAAATTTGTAAGTTTAAATTATTAGAAGAGTTATTACTTAAAACTGGAATTCGTAATATCTTAACGGTAAATATAAATACAATTTAATTAGAGCATGCAATATAGGTGCAATACGGATGCCTTCTAGGGTTTCTAACTACATTGATAAGAGTAATTAAGAAAATGTTTGGATAACGGCCGTTAATTCACACTATTGACTGACTGCATAAGCTATTTTTAGTTTTCTCGAAATCCAATTAGTGCACACTCTCAGATATTGGTGTTGTACATTGTATATACGTTAATTAGAAAGCAATTATTTCAGATAAAGAAAGAATCGCACAGCATGCGTAACAGTTGCTTATTCAATCAGGTTATACTTTTGCATATACTGCAGAGAATGAATATTTGAGAGAAATGTAACAGAAAGGCAAGACACAATGTTAGCTTAAACTGCCTCATCTAGATACTTATATATAAACAAACAATGATGATTTTTTCAATAGTTTTTTTTTTAATTTTTATCTTGTTCGAATATGAAATAGTTTTTAGTTCCCATTCCTGTTTTAGTTAAGTTTATGTAATTAGTTCCCATTCCTGCTCTATTGCTAATTTATTTCCCTCCTACTTTTGTCAACAAAGAAAATTTATATTTTAGCGATATTTTAAAAGATATGATTATTACAAATATGTGTTTGTAAAGAAAATTTAGATTTTAGCGATTTTTTAAAAGATATGATTATTACAAATATGTGTTTGCATATAACAGAATCACAATACTAAATGGAAAAATTTTTTTTAGCTATCTAGACGTTTCCCTACTCACGGTATTTATTCTTAAATTTATATCCTACTAAATATCTTATATAAAATAATTTTTTCTCCAATACAAAACTAAAATTAATTAATTTACCAAAAAATTATTGATTTTCGTAAAAATTGAATTCACATTCCTCACCTTAAGGTGAAAAATACAGAAATCCTCGCATTTTACCAATTGAGCCTGCATATTTCAATATTTTTTACCTACTGCTAAAACTCAATTTAAAGTATTAAAACTGAATTTAATTTAAAGGATGAATTAATATCTGAAAAGAAAAACTGTATTGACATCCAGTGCCATCCACTACAAATTTTAAAAAATACAATTGAACTTGAGTGGATGAATAAAAAGTATTTCATTTGAAATGTAAGATTTGGACAAGATGTATAAATATATGGAGGGAGAGTGTGAACTAATGGTAGGAGTTGAATAAAGCCTATACAAATATTACATAATAATTTTACTGAAATACATCAATTATAATTCTTAACTTTGCATACTTTAATGTGGTATGCGTGCATGAAGGGGGATTCCAGCTCAGGTGTTGTCCTCGTCATCTGACCGTGGTTCAAAACTACGAGAACCTCCCGAAAATATCCCAAGCTTTGCTTAAAAACGAGAAGTTAATGCAAAGACGAAGAGGACTGATCTCATATTTTTGAACCGTGGCCAAATGATTAGGGTGATACCTGCACAGGATCCCCTTTCTTCACGCTTCCCCATCATGCCAGCGTGAGGAAGCTTAGCCCAGACGAATTTAACATGCAGCAAACAGCTTACACAACTGTTATTCGGAGGGAATCATGCCTTGAAACGGAAACCCTGCGGTTCCGAAGCCATACCCTACCACCAGGTAACCACGGCCTATATTATTTTAGAATTTAGAAACATATACATACCAATTATAAATGTCAAAACAAAATCGTAATACCTATAAAATTTAACCCCTCAGTGCTCTTGAACTTGAATGAAATCAATCAATAGATTAACTGATTTCATTTCAAAGAGGATGTAAGATTAATAATCTTATTCGTAATCAGGAAATTTATTAAAAGGCAACTTAATCTTATAACAGAAAAAGAAAATATAAAATATGATTTTTTCCCTTTTTGTATAAAGATCATGAAGAATAGTTTTGTATGAATTTAAAATTCAGTTACTCATACTGCAATTTTTAATGGCATGAAATTCTTTTTTCTTTTAACTTGATTTTTTTTATTCATTGCAATTTTTACTATCATTCATTTCAATTTTTGTTATTTATCTTTTTTCCAAACCCAATAGACCAAAATTATACGCATACAATAAATATATAAAAATTATGGCATTTTTACTCACTGTTATCGCTGTAACTAACAAAGCTCTTTGCTGTAAATTTCCTTTAACAAATGACGAATACTTATAATGTTAATGTAAATTAGATGCAGCAAATCTACCCAACTTTATTTGAACTCAGATAAATTCCAGGAGTTTTCAACGAAATCTAGTTCTACATTTATAATTGCTCTGAAACTTTGGTAGCTATCATCAATTTTGAACTTTAATTTCTACTGAATTCGTATAATTTAAACCAAATGAGTTCCATATTTTGAATAATTCTAAATTAAGACTTAATGAGAAAGTTAGTTTGAAATAATAATTTAGAAAACAGTTTCGTAATTCCAGGTATACTAAATAGTTTTCAGAAAGGTAATTAAGAAACGACACCAGTTACATTTTTTTTCCCTTTTTTCCCTTTGAAAGTATAATAATTTTCGACAAAGCTGCTCAAACTTTTAAGTCTTAAATAAAAATTGTCCTCACAGTCTTGCGTCTATAATCTTTATGATTATTATATTTTAAAAATTCTTCTTATTTAGGTTTAGTTTAGTATAATTACATTAACGTCTAGTTTTAAAGTATAACTAGGTCCGTTTTGGGACGGACATCGCAATTTTGAGCGGGGTTAGATGACAAGGAATGAGTTGATAACCACTATCTGAGTTAATAACCACTTTCCAAACTTCCACACTACAGCATAAAAGAACGATAAGTTATAATGGATTTAACATTAAAATTCGTATCATGTCGTGATAATAGCATATTATTAAAAGGTAAAACTGTTTGAAAAGTATTGCGTCATCGGAACACATAATTTGTCCCCTCAATAACAAAGTATATTAATATCATATTATATTTAATAGTTAAAAATATATTTATAACTAATAAACTTTGCAGAAACAATAAACAGCATATATTATGAACGAATTTTCATGTTTATATATATATTTTTTAATTTATTCCCCATCATTTTGAAAATTAATAAATATTATATTGATTTGCATTTTTTAGTAGTGAATCACAATTTGTTTCAAATTAATTTGAGTGAAATTATTAGTGTTTAGTTATGAACAAATTTTTATTTATATATTTTTTTTTAATTTACACCTCATCATTTTGAAAATTAATAAATCCTTAATTATCCTTTTTTTTTCTTTTCTGGGATCTATAAAGGAACGCAGTAATTTTTCATTTTAATAAATAAACATGTATTTACTGAAATAGTTTCCTCCAAAACACTTGTTAACCTAACAATGAATAGATTATTTGCAACTGCTATTTTGGAAATTTGAGCATGTGTTAAAAATTGAATAATCATACAATCTTATATTTTGATTACAACCTCAAAAAAATATGCATCACGTTGAATTCCCCAAACATACAATCAGTCGCGGATAATTACTTTCTCGTATACGTAGTAAAGATAATTATAGCAATCGTCAAACAATTCAAACTCGAAATTTTGACGAATCTCTAGTTTGAGATCTCAATTTTTGGAAATATGTTCGAACATTTCACATTTTGGGGAATGTGTTCATTGATTTCTTTTCGATGAACACCTTTTTGGAAAATGTCAACAAAGGAAACTTTAAAAAATTTAAACTAGACAAATGACATTTGGATACGGTTCTTATAACAAATTTGTATATTTCTACCAATTTTTAGTAAAATCTGTTAAAGAGGAAGCCCACATTTTGAATGTTCAAATATATGTCTACACGTTAATAACGAGAGAGCTAGATCGATATAAATTTGACTAATAGATTTCGCATCTACAGTGTAAACTAAGGCCGTGGCAGCCTGGTTGGTAGAGCGTCAGTCTCGTAGCCGAAAGGTCGCGGGTTCTGTCCTCGTCTCGACCAAAGACCACCGTATTGGCTAATGGCAGTTGGGGCACGTTCTATATGTCGTAACTGCAAAGTCCTCAGAGTTCCCATAACAAAACGATACCTCTGGGGGTACTGAATCAGGGATGAGTCAGTCTCTGGTTTGGATTTAAATTCTGACTTGCAGATGAATGAATGAGTTCGAAAGCGCCCTAAAAAGGGCTGTGTCGTGTGTGTTTAAGAAAAAGTCGTACTTTCACTTAAACGATACTTGTTCACAACGAAAGGCGCACACCTCTGCCTTAATTAGAAAGAGCTCCGCTCATTCCTGCTTGGTATGACCAAGTGACCTTAGAACCACCACCACAGTGTCAACTCATGACAAATTTTGAGCGGAAATCACAAAAAGAGTTACTTATCTGAACTTTAAGAAATATGTGAACACTCGTTCGTTTCGTTTCCTTATACTAACGTCCCGTTTAAAAGCAACGTCTTGGCTATTTTGGGATAGCAATTGCAATTTTAAACCTCGGTCAGATGACGAGACGATACCTGAGCTGTCACCTCCCTCTCCACACCATACCAATATGTGAAAGCAGTCTTTAAAAATGCAAATATATTGAATTTGGCATGGTATTTTGTGAATACAAGTGTTGCTTTATGACAAATTTTTGTTTTTATCGATTTTAAAAAACGCATCAAATACACAAATTCCCTTTTCAGATACTATTAATGCATATCAAGAATCAATCGCAAAAAAATTCTCCAAAGATTGCACTACAAGTTCTGTAGAAATATTTCTTTCGCGTTAAAAGTTACTATTTTGTAAATATTGTAGTTGTAAGTTTGTCGCTTTTACAATTTAGATTCATTTTCAAGTTCATATGACTATTTTATAAGCAAATGAGTTTTATTGACGTATATTTTGTTTTCTTGATATTTTTGACATTTAAAATTGAATTTGATCGTTGATTTTGAATAGTAAAAAATTACACCAATTTCATTTTTCAAAACAGTTTACATACGTAAATTAACATTCTGGGTTTTAATTTTTATTTAATTTTAAATAATTAAAAATATAATGCAGATATTTCAAAATGATATTTATCAGCATTTGAAAGATGGAATGTCTTAAACAGTTTTAATTTGCTACTTTTAATTTTTAAAAAATTATCAAACCATCAAAGAGATTAACTAAATCCTTGAGCGCAGGAATAAGATATTAATTAAATATTTTTAAAAACTATCCACCAGATAATTGATGTTTTATTTTTAATAACCTTAATGCACGTTTAATTAAAAATTGTAGCTCTATTTGAAGATAATGAAGAAATAAATCTTAAATTTAAATATTTCATTTCAAATCTTGCTCTACTTTAATGATAGAATCTATGAAATCAACTTTTTGCAAAGAAATTCTAAAATCATCCTTATATCAGAATTTAACATCCAAAAATGCTAATTAATACCTAAATTCTATCTTTTTTAAATCTTCTTGTAGAAGAAAAAATTCAAAAACATTAATATAATGGCCAAGAAATTTTATTCCAAATTTTCCTTGATATCTAGAGAAAGATGAAAATTTAAATAGAATAATTGAATTTAATTTATGTTGATATTTAATTTTTTATACTTGCGATTGTAATTCGTTTCTTTTAAATTTTCAATATCGTCTGTAATTATTCCGTTGAGAATAAAGTTGAGCTGAAATTTGAGTCGGTTTAAAAGTTTGGAGAATGAAAAGAATTCTGAAATTAAATTTGAAATGAAAAATTATTTTTGTTTCCATTTGTAGTTCGTTTCATTTTAATTGTTTTATGTTTTATTTAATGAAGAATGCAATACTCATTATTCAGTACCTTCAATGGATACTTTTTCGTGGAAATCATTAACCTTTGTTATTTATGGAAAGAATATAATTCTTTCTATTTACATAATTTTTCGTAGAAATCATTATCAGATGTTGTTTTTATCACAGATAAAATTTTCTACATTTGTGGTAAATATTTTTTGCATAAATCTGCATCAAATATTACCGAAAGTTCTGATGTAACTATCTGAGTCAACATTAAGGGATTTTCATTAAAGTAATAATTTTAACTCTGGAAGACGTTTTTTTTTTACTTTTCCAACCGAGTTTTGTCCCTCTGAGGTAAACCTAAGTTGCTTTGGATGTACACCTACAAGAATGCTTATATGTTTCTAAAAAATAAACTTGGGAAATGTAATAGTAATAATAAATGTAATAAAATGTAATAGGAAATGTAATAATAAAAAATAAGAAATGTAATAGAAATGTAATGTAATAGTAATAAATGTAAATATAATAGTTTGATTCATGGGAACAAGTTATTTGCTTTATGCGTGGAAAGCAAGATTTTCATGAACCTCCCTACGTCCAATCTGTTAAGATTATTGAGAACAAAATGTAAAAGTGTATTTTGCCCAGTTGAATATACCTTTGCTAATAATAAGGATGGAGAGGCCTTTCAGGATTTGGAAACTTTAGCCACAAATATGAGCCTTACCATCAATTAAGATAAAAATAAATTGATGGAACTTCCATCCAAAGCTATAAATCACAGCATTCTTCTGTGTATTAACGGTCATACCTTTGAAAAAAGTCACTCATTTCAAATACCTTGGCAAAATGATTTATGACAGTAATTAGGAAACAAGAATTGACAATATAAAAGAAATGATATTGATTGTTTATAAACTGAAAAAACAATTGAGATCCACCTTAATGAGTCGAAAAACTAAACTAAGAATTGAAAAGATTTTTATTAGGCATGTTCTTCTCTTTACTTGGACATTCAGCGTTCTCTGAACTTGTCCAAGAAAAGGTCCTTATAACTATCTTTGACCAAGTACTTGAGATAGGATATTTTGAACTAGATTATGTGTTTGGGTGTGTTTCCGCTGGTGTGCCCGTTGGTATGTGGGTATGTGTAAACACATAATTTTTCAGCAGTTAGGTAGCCAAAGAGAGAAGGATCATTTGTAAGTTAAACTTCCCTGTAATTAAATTCCAAGATACATAAACTATGCACAAGCAAGAAGCGTAGACATACGTCAACGTACACAAGAGCGAAAAGAAAAAAGAACGGATGAAATACCGGGTGATCCAAATGTCAGGAGGAATTTTAAACATGAATAATCCGAAAACGAGTAAAAATAAAAAGATGCAGTTTGCACAAAACGGATGGAAAGAAGTCCGGTTTTGTATGCCAACGAAACAAAAATAGTTCTGTTGTTGACTAACCGATGACTATGTCAGATTCCTGTTGTAAGATTTTGCAAAGAAAGATATTCATAGGAACAACTGCAGCAGGTAATGGTATTCGAAGCTTGTATGAATCGAAATGCATAGTTAAGAAAACCCTATTGGATAGTGCCACTGCTGCGTTGCCAGCATATCGCTACATGAAGGGTAGCGAGATAGCTAAGGACCAATAAAGTCTTCTGCGTTGAATAAACTTATGAAGAAATTTAAAGCTACAGGTTCTTTGGCGTTACGTCCAAGAATTGTCATCAGCCGCTGCTGTTGCCACTACAATGGAGTAGACGGTGGAACTATTGTCGGAGTTTTCTGCATATGGGGAATACAGTGCTCGAGAAGTTTCGAGTGCCGCAAAGAAGGGTCTGGAAAACACAGCGAATAATTCCGAACGGTTTAACTACAAGTTGCAACATAGAAAAGAATTGAAACTTCCTGACTCTCCAGATTCTCTCTCTCCAAGATTTTGCGAATTCGGTATTCAACAAGATGGAAGAATAACACAATTGATTTGATACTGTGCTTTGGATAGATGAAGCACATTTCGTCTTCTCTAACTCTGTTAACACCCACAATTGTCGATTGTGGTCCACAGAAGATCCACATGCATTTGTTGAGGAACCCTTGCCACATTCAGTCTGGTGAGGCTTCACTGCTGGCTTTATAATTGGCCCATTTTTTTCGACGAAATGCGGCAAACGGGTTTCAAAACAATTCCTGTCACTGGTCAGCTATATGCAGCACTGTTACAAATTAAAATTTTTCCTGTACTGCAAGCGCGACAGACATGCCAAACAGTCATCTTTGTGCAAGATGGAGCAACCCCTCATATTGGTATGCCTGTGCAAATCCTGCTACTCTCAACATTTTGGGAGGATCGCATTATCATCGTCAATCACACATGGCCTCTAAGTACCTTGTGTCTTTTGGCTCTAGGTATTCTTGAAGTTGAAAGTATACCGCGGGAAACCGGCATCACTAGCAGCACTGAAAGATGTCATCCGCTGAAATTTGTGTACCATAACTCAAAATATGCTACTAAATGATATGAAAGGTATGGTGAAGTCTCAGAGTTGTACTTCTGATTGATGGATAACACATTGAACATTTATCTAATTAACTGTAATTAAGCTGATTTGAATGTTGTCAAAATTTTTTCATTTCTAAATGAATTTTTGGTGAATTAAAAAGAAAATATAACCCTTTTTGTTGGTCCCCAACAGAACTATATTTGTTTCATTCATTTTTAAAGTTTTTTCTGGCTTTGGGATCACCGGATATTTATACTCACTATTAAATACTGTAAGATGCTGATAAGGATTTTTTTACAGTGTCGATTTAGCTAAGAAAATTATAAGAATGTGTTAAGTTATTTAAAGAATATGTTAAGATCGACAAATTTTTATCCTTAATTGAATAAAAAAATGTGGAATTCTATCATGGAATTAAAGAATGTTTTTAGATCAACAATTTTTTTTATCCCTAATTAAATAAAAAAAAATGTGGAATTCTAACGGGGACTTAAACAATGCGTTTAGATCAACATTTTTTTCCTTAATTAAATAAAAAATGTCGAATTCTATCAGGGAATTAATACTTCACTTAGCTAATGATTGGAGCGATAAAATGTTATAAAAATTTCAGTGAGATGGTTTTCAATGCTCACATATCATTTTGATCAAGAAGGAAGAATCTGTAATATAAGTGATAAAAAATAATATCAAGAAAAAATGACAAAGTTTAATTGGGGGCGAAAATCGATTTATTGAACTCTATACGAATAATCATTTTGATTTGTCTATTAGAATTGTTGGTAATGCATTCGTAGCGTTGGTGATATGTTTTAGCTTAACGAAATTAGAGAGCGCGTTTCTATTATCTAAGCGCAATTTTAAGAAAATATTGCATTTTTAATAATAATAATTTCATTTTCGGCCATTATTTTTTTATTTTTAAATATTTTTAAAATTTAATTTCTGACATAATCTGCTACTGTATGTTATGGCTTATTTTATATTTAAAAAATATCTACAAGACAGAAATCTTGACCTGAAACTCTCTTAAAAATGCTATAAAAATTAAGTCTTTTATATAAAAAAGCATAAGTGCTTTTTCAGTTGTGATATATTTTATAAAAAGAAAAATAAATTTTTATTTTTTAATTAACTATTATTATTATTATTAAACATTATTATTTAATTTATATTATTACTAAATATTACTGAAAGATACAATTTTTGTCAGATTCCTCTTAATATTAAATTTAAAAACAAAATATACATTCTCTTAATAGTTTTCTTTATTTCAGCTATCTCAAAAATATTCTGAAATAATTTTAAAAAACATGAATTAAATTTTGTTAATCTGGAAGTTTGTTCAGAAACAACTCTTATCCTTGTTTCTGACCAAAATTCATTCCAGTAAATTTCACTTATCTTCCGACGAACATTACTAATTTTAATACCTAAGTAGATGCAACAAATCTACTCAACTTAATTAGAACGCCCACAAAGCCTGAGAATTGTCGGCGTATTCTAGCTCAAAAGTTGTAATTTCACTGAAACTTTGACACTTATCATTAGTTTCAAGCTTTATTTTACTCTAAACTTGACTCATTTAAACCAAGTGTCTACCATCAACTTTAATTAAGTCTGTGTTAGAACTAAATAGCAGCCTCAATTTAGAATTATTTTGCAGTAGCTTGTGTTCTAGACTACTTTAGCTTTATAACTTAAAGTACAATAAATAATTTCTAAAGCAATAATTAAGAAAAAGGGAGCAATTAGAATAGACACATTTCACATAATGTGAGACAAAATTTTATTTCAATTCAGAGAACTATGAAATGATATGAAGATGCCAAAATTTTAATTTTTAATTGCATGCATCTCATGTTAATCTTAATATGCATCTCATGTTAATAATAAACATTAACTCTTTATTAGATCATATGATAAAGTGAGTCATTTTAAATGTGCCTGAAAAATTATTGAGTCATAGCTTTATTTTTTATTAAGCTATGACTTTTAATATTTAATGAAGAATTTTTGATGCATGACAGGAATGTTGACACGTCTACTTGTCAGATTCAAACACTTAAAAAATCTCATTTGGCAAAAATATTGCCAATTTACCAAATGAGCTATTAGAGTGATGCATTTGGTTCAAGACACAAAATTTCAATGAGACTCTCCATAGTGTTATTTGGAGCAAGTGCTCAGAAGTTACAACTGCATCGATCAATTAGAATAGCAGAAATAATAAGTGGAACAGCATAAATTGTAAATAGAATAATAGAAATGTCAATCAGCAGTAATATACATTTAATCAATTTGGGCAAGCGTATTATTTTTTAAAATACATTTTGATCTTTCGTTAGAAATTTTCTGTTATTTTATTTTGATTTTTCGTTAGAAATCTGAAATTTTTATCTTTCATCACTTAACCATTAAGTTTTTTGTTTATTAAATATTATAAAATAAAAAATATTATTAATTTCAAAAAAATTTAACGTCTTGAATATTACAGTTTCATCATTAATTTTATTTTTAATGATATTGGTTTTGAAAATACAAATTTCAATTTCATTTCGCTTTGCTACTAGATTTTTTAAGAGTTTTAAAACATTTAGAAATATTTCTTTGAAATCTTATTGTTTTTGCGTAAGCTCTGGACAGCATGTAATTTTAATGTATTTTAGCATTCACTCTTTGAATAAATATTTATTGAGGTTTATATGCAAACATTACATATACACTTAGGAATAGAGTCCTGGAATAAGTAAATTATTACTCGCCTTCAAAAATAATAATAAAAAATATAAAAAGAAGCGTAATATGCCGGATTGAATTACATATCTATTAATTTTCCACATCAATTACGGTTTGTTCTGTAGCCGATTACCAGTTTTTAAAACACTTATTAAATATCTTGCAGACATTATTTATCTATGAAAATAAGATCTAATCATTTTCCTTAGAGGCTTAAACTCATTTGATTTGGCGGATGAAATGAATTCAATTTAAAGTTTAATATTGAATTTGAAATTCCTGTCCACTTTCGTAATCAGAAGTAGACAAGAAATAATTTTTGAAAATAGTTCTGAAAAATGCTCTCCCCTCGTTCTTATTTGAAAAAGGTTAATTAAAGTCAAATCCCCAATTGACATTCAGTTTTAGTAACATGAGATAAATTTTGACATGAGAAACTAAACTTCCAAAGAATTATGGCCAATTTTTTTTTCACATCTTAGTAAAAAAAATAGAACTTCAAAAGAAAAATCTTTGAATACAAATGTGATTGTTTATATTTTTCGGCAATCAAATTGTGTTCTTGTAAATAAAAGTGCTTTACGTGAGGCTGTCTAAAAATTCAGGAATAGTCATAGCCAAAAAGAATGTTGAATTTAAAATAAGAATTACAACATTCAGAAGTATTCAGATTTTAAAGAATGCCAGTATTTGAAAAATTACTTTTATGTCTTCTTTTATCACAACTGAAAAATTACTTTTATTCAATATGAAAAGAATATATATCTTTTATTAGTTAGCTAAAAAAAATTATGATTTTGATAATTTTTCCAAAAGACGCAATTTAATATTTATCCAATTAAAAATTTAAATCCAATTTCAATTAGTTTATATATTAAATTAAATTCCAGAAACACAACAAATAATAAAATTAAAGTAATCCTATTTTTGAGAAGAACACCTCTTTGAAATAAAAATACTTTGTTTAGAAAACAATAATATCATAAAATAGACCACTGTAACTTTAAACCATCCGTGTGTCTTTAATTCAATTTAATTTTGTCAAAATGGAACTGATTTTTCCCTTTCTCTTTCTTGACACTCAAAGAATAAGCAAAAAGATTTTTTTTTATTTTATCGAACTAAAGTGTTTTTTAATATTCTAAAATCTTAAATTTCCGATTTATTCATTAACATATAATTTTTCATTACTTTTATTCCCTGTAAAATGTATTATTCAAAGATAATTATTGACATATGCAGACTGAGTGCTAATTAGCCTACAGATCATTTCTAAAGTGCATTTCTTTGATCCTCACCAGGTGTCACTCTAAATGAATATATTAAAGAGGCTAATGAATGGAAATGAGGTTAATAAACAATTGATTAACCTCAAAGAGAAATGAAAATGAGGTTAACAAACAATTTATTCTCAATGAGAATGGAAATGGGGTTAACAAATAATTGTTTAACATCATTTCCATTTTTAAATTTCAGACCTCCCTCAATTCATAAAACACATTTTTGTCAAATGTCCGTCTGTCTATTTGTAACGAAGATAGGTTAAAACCACTTTCCCAAGACAGTTGAAATTTTGTATACTGTCTACACAGCAAATGCTCTGATTTATATTAAATTTTGTGTAAAATCTATTGAATGGAAATACGTCTATCTGGTTGTTCGAATACGTTAACACGATAACCACTAAGAAGGCAGGTATATAGATGAAATCCTATATACATATTTAATATTTATATTACAGACAACTGTCAAATTTGAGCAAAATCCAGATAAGGGGCGACAGACTGTCAGTTTTTACTTTCAGAAGTAAGTAAAAGAGATAATTAAAAAATGCAGATACTTAATAATACCAAATTTGGAATGAAATTTTGCAACTGTAAGTATAATTCTTCATCGAATTCTGATCTGCTGAGAAGATCTTGTTTGAAACATAAATTCGATTTCTAATTCAGTTATAGAGGGCTAGAGATTTATCGCTAAATAACTCACTAAGGATAACGCAACTGATTCAGGAAAAATGCTGAATTCATACCAACAACTATTTCATAACTATTGTACACAAGGCTTTCTATGGGATGGATTGGATTTGTGTATTTTAATGACGCAAGAGCCAATTCTGGTTCTACTGCTCCAAGGCGTTCTATATGAAAACAAATTTATTTGAGATTATGTGCAAACGTTTCGGAGAGGCGCTACCTCTGATTAAATCAGGGAATTTATTTTCGAATCTACAAGTTAAATAAAAATGCTATCAATTATAACTAATTATATTATTTTTATAATTTGCTACTCTTGCCATTAAAGTATAGAATAACAAGTAAGCACAATGAAGTACTTTTATTTTTCTTAAATTTTAGACACCGCTAGATTTTAATTATATATAATTTTATACATAAAAATATAATATCATTTTTATCCATCAAAACCTTTTTACCATACTAATGCACAGTGAAATTTTTACTGTATGTTTCTTTGAAAATATGAAAAAAAAATGTTTTACACATAAAAATTCAGTGCTCAGGGACATAGTTTAGTTATATTAACCTCCCATATTGAAGCAACACTAGTGCTATTATGGGACGGATCTCGTCATTTTGAGCTGCCGTCAAATAATAAGGTCGACACCTGAGCTAGCACAATTTCTCCAAATTTCCACATCACACCAGTGGGAGGGCAATTGGTCAAGGTGGATTTGATGTGCAGCATACTTGCTTACACGGCTGTTCTTCGGTACAATCGAGCCTCGAACCTACAGCCCACCGGTTCCGAAGCCGAGACCTTACCGCCACGACACCACAGCTCTACCTGATGCGTCAGATTGGAATAGTAGAGTTCATAAATAATTGTTATTTAACCATTGCTCTTAGTAACGTCTTGTTATTTTTCATGCTCCGTGACAGTTAAAAGTTAGTTTGAGATTATTAATGCGGTAAATATTATTTAATCATTGTTTCCATGGCAACAAAAACACTTGTAAATCAAAAGGGGTGAAATCTTTTTGCCAACATATTAAATCTATATTGTGTCTAGTTATATAATTTTATCTTTTTTTTTTTAATTTGTGTCAAGTAATTTTGAATGCCCTTTAAAATTAAACTTTGAGATTTCTTTTTTCTCTAATTCAGTATTTCATTAAAATGAATTTAGAAATTTTATTCTAAAGACATTGTCAGAAACATTAATTAAAAGTAAGGCTTCATTTGAAAATTTTCATTATGAAAAAAAGTATAAAATATAAAAAAATGGACAAAAACTTCTCTGGAAATATTAAAATAAGAGATTAACTTTGATTTCCAGAAAAATATTATAAAGCTAAAATATTTAATAAAACTTCTTGAATAAATTGCTTTTTTTGCATTCCTGGAGTTCGGTTCTTCTAATTAAATTTTCTTTTAAGTTATATCTTAAGGCAATGTAAAAGTTTTAAAATCTCAAACCCTTTCACGTTATAATTTTCAATTACTCAAAAAATAAATTACAAAGAATTAATGTTGTTTTCTAATTTTAATATGGGCAAACTAGTATTTACTTTTTTTCCATTTTTGCATCATCAAGCATATTTTATTTTTGTATCAATAAAGAAGTAAAGAAAGAATTTAATTATAAAAATTATATATTAAAATATATTTTTTATTCTGCTATTTTATATATCATGAAGTAATAATGAAAACTCTCTTGTAAAAAAAATTTTTTATGCTGTTTCTCTTTAAAAAATATGTTGCTTCAATTAAAAAAAATTAAGAAACATTAAAACTAAAGCATATTATATAGGATACAAAAACCAATGAATTAGTTCGTATCAAATAATGATTTTTTTATTTAAATAAATATAGGAAGAAAAAGCACACGAAAGGTATTTGATGTACAAATAAACTGTAGTATATATCAGAAAAATAATATTTTGTCCAGTGATAAATCTTTAAAATCTTCAACATATAATAAATCGATGAATTAGATTGTTTACAATTTATCATTAATGTAGACATCAAATATCCAATATTCTGCAGCGATAAATCATTTCTGATTCAATCTAGTTTGATTTTCTACAATTAATCAGCACTCACAAACCCTAGTATATTGCACTTTCCACTAATATAAATGCCAATAAATTTTTAAATGTATTTTTTCATGTCATCTTATATTTTTAAAAACATGTAATATCATTATTCTGATCATGATCTGCTTTATTCGAGAAAAACTAGGATTATATTTGATCAATATCGAAAAAAGCCTTTTTTTTATAGAAGGGTTAAATAATCAAAATTTGATTAGAAGCATCGTCTCTATAAATATTCAAACTATAAATAATCAACAAGTCTTAGGTTTAGTATAAAATAGAATAAAACGGAAAACTACAGAAAAAATTATGGATGCGGACTCAAGACTTTATGAAAGGTCACCTTCAAGTGATGGTTCAATTCGCTTTTTTTAATTTTATTTATTTATTTGTCTAAAGATGGTAGTCATACTACTTACCTCCTACTCACCCGAAGGCATACGGATAAACCTCGTAAACCTGAATGGCCGGCCCGCCGTAATAGTAACACTGGCTGGAACTGGGGTTGAGTCCTAAAAGCTATCTCCGACCATGGCACAACCCTCCCCGTAGGGAGTACGTCCCATGATTGAAGGGATGGTTCTTTTATTTTATATTTAACTAAGTTGAATGGACTGATTTTGTAGCTTCCAGCTTTGTGACATTCGATATACGTGCACTTTTTCAACTGGTTTCAGTAGATGCTTTTAAAAATAATTCAGTTATTTCCTTAAGTGCATTCTCTGAGAACACACCTAATTGTTAGTGTCACAGTGATAAACAAGGCTTAACAGATGAAGATGAAACGTGGGTCCCAAAACAAAATTTGATCTGATTTACAGATTCTATTATAAAAGTGCCCCAAGCACTTTTAAATGAAGCGAAAAGTGATTTTGATGATAACGATAACTGTACCGAAAAGTTTTTCGATGAAATTTCGCATTCAACTGATTCTGATAAGTAAGTTCAAATAATATTAATTTTTCTATTGATAATATATTTTGAAAAATTTATAAAATAAGTTAATATACCAAGAGAAATGCATACATATAGGCTGATTTTTATACTTATTCTCAAACTGTATGTTTAAAATGTCTTATAAAATCGTGGTATGAGAGACACACAATCCGATAAAAAAGGACCAATTTTACCTATTTTGTCCTTAGAATTGCTGAATTTTTCATTATATTGTTCTCTATATGCATTTATATATTGGAAAAATAAATATGAATTAAAAATTATAAAGTAACATAGTTTTTCAAGAATATTAATTATTGATCATGTAATTTGAGAAGAAAATTGATGCTCCAATTTCATTAAATTTTTTCAATGGCAATATATTTAGAAAAAACATATCTATATATCAAGAAGAATATCTAAAAATATTTTGGAAGCTTTTCCTACAAATAAAATGATTAGAAAATTTAATCTGAGTTTAAATGAAATGCAGTCTCGTAGACTCGCACTTTCCAAGTTTAAGGGGTAATAAAAGTCGTTTATTTTTCATAACCAGTATATTATCTATTGACTTCAACAACTTGCCAGAATCGGCAAAACTATCTCCGCAAATTTATAAGTATTGGAATAAAAATCTTGAAAAAAAGTATGAAAAGTAAAATGCCCTGTTCTAGAACTATTACAAGGAACCAAGAATTCTCTTTGTTCGAAAATATAAAATCTACTGCTGCAAGTGACAATTCAATAAGAATTTCTATATCAGTTGTCAAATGAAAAGTAAAAAGGAGGCTGAAAAATAGTTTAGAAAAACATGAAGGAAGGAACTAAAAGCCGGAAATAGGACAAAAACTGTCAGAAAATGAAGCAATGGATTGTTAGACACGAAATAGAGGATCATCAATTTTAAAAGTGAGAACGGATTACGACCTTTGATAGGTTTCTTTTTTCTCTATTTATATCCTTCTTTACTGCAACTAATAATCTTCAGAAGGGTAAATTTTCATGTCACTGGGCTGATTCTTTTATTCAAATGACGATCCTTTCAACATAACAGGGATTTTTTATGTCCAATGGGGGGCACCTGTTAATTAAGGATACGAAGTTTTCGGCATGGTGTTGGTTCTTGCAATCCTTATAGTGACACGAAAAGGCTAGGTCCTTCCTTGATTGACGACACATGCTTCCTTATGGAAAAGTTGTACTGTGACCGGTGATGACCATTAACACTGTTGTTATATTCCCAAAATAGAGGATCAGTAGTTTTAAACATGAAATGGATTACGAGCTATAAGAATATTTTTTATATATTTATGTGCTTCTTAACCGTAACTGATCATCTTCCGACGGTTCTGTTGGCAACAAATGTTCATGTCATCCTGGGACGATTCCTTTATTCGAAAGAATTTATATTGAATAAGGGTACTTTCAAAATAACAGGAATTCCATTATATATTTATATCCCAAAGGTGGCACTTCGTAAGTGAGGATACGACATTTTCGGCATGGTGGTTGGCTCTTGCCATCCTTATGAGATCCCTTAAAGACAGGGATATTTCATGGATAACGAAACGTGCTTCCTTATGGAAGGGTTGTACCAAGACCGGTGATGGTCATTAACAATGTTGTCATATACACAAAATAGAGGATCATAAGTTTTAAACATGAAAGGAATTACGACCTATGATAAGATTTTCCTTTTGCATTTTTTTTAAATTTTCTTTTTCTTTTCCTTTTTATGATGGGATTTTCTTTTTGCAAGGATTTTCGTTTCTTTTTTTTTTTTTTTTTTGAATAGGATTTTCTTTTTTTTTTTATTTTGTTTTTTGTTTCTTAACCGTAACTGATCATATTCAGGACGATTCTGTTTGCAGCAAGTTTTCATTTCACAAGGATGATTTCTACATTCGATAGAATTTATTTTAAAGGAAGGTACTTTCAAAATAATAAGAATTCATTTATATTTTTATGCCCCACTAGGGGCACCTATTTATTGAGGATGAGGAGCTTTCGGAACGGCTAGGGTTCCCCCAACCCTTGTGAGCACATGAAAAAGTAGTTGTCTTGATGCTTTCATCGATAAAGGAATATAGTTTCCTGAGTAAAGATGATGACTCTGGACCGGTGATGACACATACAACTGTTATTATATATTCAAAATTGAGGATCATCCTTTTTAAACATGAAATGAATTGCAACCTTTGACGATGATCTTTGGAAGGTTCTGTTTGGAGCAAGGTTTCATATCACCTGAATGTTTCATTTTTTTTCGAATGAGAGTTATTTAAAATTAGCAAGGATTCTTCTATATTTTTTAATGTTCCATTGGGGACCGCACTCCGTAATTGAGAATGAGAATCTTCCTGCATGGTAATTGATTCTCGCCACCCTTGTAGGAACATGAAAAGGTGAGGGTCTATCTCCTCCCATTGATGGCAGGATGTGCTTCCTTAGGGAAAGGTTGTATCGTGGCCGGTGATGAACTTCAGGGTTCAGCCACAGTTCCAGATAGTGCTGTGGTCCGGTCATTGTTGTTTTTCCTTGTGCATTCCTGGGGGTGGAGTAGCAAGTTCGTGATTTATAATTTTTGATCGAATTGGTGAATTGTTTTAAACACATTTTAACTTAATTGCTATCCTCAAAAATTGCCCTATATTTCAAAATAAAATTATTTGGTTTGTGTGATAGAATAAAATTAATCATCAGTTTTATGAAATAATTGTCTACATTCAAGTTAATGTGTAATCGCTGTTTCTATGAGTTTTGACAGAAAATTGATATACCGATTGAATAATCCTTTATATGGCATTATAATTTTCTGTTGTTTCAATCTATCAGTAATGCATTTGTGTAATGCAAAAATAATTATGTAAGTTAAATTTTGTTATAATGCTAGAGATGATATGGCTACTTATCTTAGAAAATCCGAAACAATAAAAATCTTATTTTCTTGTATAGGAAGTAAGACAGAAGTTTGTAATCTTCAAGAAGTCAAGTTTCAGTTTTTACTTTCTCAAATACGAAATATAGAGCAAAATTTGTAATCCCAGAAAATTTTTGCACTGATCTTCTCCATTTAGACTTCCTTGAATCTGAAAAAATATATTTTTGGCATTATATCTATCAGTTTGTGTGAGCACTGGAACTCACATATGTATTGGAATAGACACTTCAAACTTGGAGTATGGAATTAGAATTAAATTTTTTGACTTCGGTAAAACTTTCTAAAAAAATCATTTCAGATGAATTCAGTGTTGCTGATAATCCGTATAAAAGTAAACTTGGTAATTGAAGGATTTGCTTCAAAAAGAAAGTAGCTCCAACTATCCAAGTTCACAGAAAGTCGACGGTGGCATCAGGAACTACCTCTATGTTGCAACAAACTACTAAGGCAAATAGCTCCATCGCTTTAGTTAATGTGAGAACTAACAATTTTCGCTATATATTCTTGGCACCAAATAAGCGAGTTTTTATTTTAATACAATAGTACATGTAACTACAAATTTCCCCTAATTGGAGCTACATCGTTTTTGCAACAAACCATTCAAATATATAAAGCAAAGCGCTACATAGATAAAATTCGATTTATAGACTTAAACATTTCTAATTTTAAACAAATCTGACAAAGACTGATCATTTTCTGGTTTGTAATTTCCCACGTAGTAAAAAGCAGTAACTTATAAGCGCTATGATTGAAACTGATGAAGTTTGGTACGTTGTCTGTTGACTATACCTGTAGCTGTGTGCCAAATTTGATGCATATATGTTGACAAGAAAGTATACAAATTTCAATATTTCTGCGATGGATAAAGTAAAAATACTAGATTCTCATGAAATTCAGAATTACATTTTTAGATCTTCTAAGCATTAGAACAGATGCTGTGTTAGCAGAAGGGTAAGGGAGTTATTACTTTCCTGTTCGCAAAAGCTTGCCAGTAAGTTTTGATGGGTCGGCTATGAACTCAATGGGATAGATGTCTACGGACTTTAAGCTCGTAAAATATCAGATGCCTGATTTAAATGTTGTTCATTCAGCTTATAATGCGCACTACTTTTAGCAACAGAAAACAAATTTATAGGTTAATAAGATGTCCCATTTTGAAAAAACGGTCAACAATGAATTCAATGCTAAATATGTCGACAACGTTAAGTTCGTAAATTATCAGATGTCTGATTTAAATATCATTCATTCAGCTCATAATGTGCACCACTTTTAGAAACAAAAAACAAAATTATAGGTAAATAAGATATTCCATTTTGCCAAAAACATTTGATAGGTTGACTATGAACTCAATGCGATAGATGTCGACGGCGTTATACTCGTAAATTGTCAGATGTGTGATTTTAATGTCGTTCGTGCAGCTTCTAATTTGCTTTATATTTAGCAGAGAAATTAATAGACTGGTAATTTTGCCAACTATTTTATTTTGTATTTTGGCATCTAAATGCATAATTTTGGTATTTGAATTTGTCTGAAATATTTTATTTTTTCATTTTCCTTCATATAGCTTTAGTAACTGTGAAACCAATTCGCCTCTTTGTTCTACGATTTTCTATACCAGAACCATAAATAACTTTACTTCAAGCAAGATGTAGTCTAAAACTTTCTCACAATCAATAACTAAACTGTGTTTCAATGATGTGTCGTTTAAAGCATTGAAAGGCTTCACATAATCCCTGATATTGTGTTCCGCTCCCAAATGAAAATCTAAAATTTCTCCCATCCATCAAACAGGCCTTTTATAAACTCAGTTGAAGTCGCCTTTTATAGACTCTTTGTCACCGAGTCTAACAAACTGATATTCACCGCTCAGAAAAGTTTCCTAGCTATTCCGCATTCATCTGGTCATAAAAATACCCGTTGTTTGTTTGGGGACAACTAGATTTGACACAAGTTTAATTCTTCACTGCCAACAGCGATAGCAACAAAGGATGTTCTAATCATTAACATCAGTGGAGAAGTTTTTGTGTAAGGTTATTTCAACTGCTGACTTCAAATGAGTTTATAAAAAGCATGCTTCCAAGGTAAAGGTAAAAGCTTCCAAAGTTATTTGGAACTGCTGTTCCCAAATCATTAAACATTACATTTTAAGGTAAGTAAAAAAACTCTAAACCTAAAGACACTGAGGCAAAATTTACTTAAAAATTAAATCACCAATACAATAAATGAAATTATTTCCATTTTGTTCCATAAAAGTTTATTATCTTTGTAGCAATTTCATTATCCTTCGCGAATTTTTAGGTAGTTACCCATAGGAAAACCCTCTATTGCAATGGTTTTCATGACAAGACTTTGGTAAAATGTCTTTTGTTATTCACTAGTCATAGTCCCTAGAATATAAACCACCCTACGCTCAAAAGCAAATATATTAAATGAACGTATAACACTTTGCCTGTGTATTTTGTGGACATAAACAAGGCATGCCGGTTCTCCTTTATAAACGTCTCGAGCTTGAAAGCATAGCGAGAACTCACCTTCAAACCCCTTTTTCTGTTGCTTTGCGAATGGTGCAATGGTTTTTATGTTTTTAGGTAAATGGCCCATAGTGTCAAAAATATAGCAAGATACTTCGGATATTTGTATGCCAAATCGGGAAATATGATTGGCACCGAAAATCGATTTTATGCCTCGGTCGATAGCTACATTTCTTTCCGGTGATGTGAATTATTATTCATTGTTGAGGCAAACTGTCTCCTAATACTTTACTGCGACGAGTCTTGCCATATAATTGGACCATTTATCTAATTGCATGACTCCTTCTTTACTGTCTCATTACAGTGATACAGAAAGATATCACCTAAATAGAAAGATAGTTTGGTATAATTAGGTAGTAAGAGAAGGCTGGTATAGCATTATTGGTTGGATGTTTCAGTTGAAACTCCTGCCAGTGGTACAAGTCTAAATCTCCCTTGGACACAAAGTCTTTAGTGTTGAGATAAAATTATCACTAAAAGAACTAGCCTCAGAGGTGATTTTTCTCTGATTCAGGTCTAAATTATTATCTATAGAGGAGTGAATAAAATGCATGAATGAAGTCCGCCATGTAAAATGGGTTGTGACGCATGAGTAGCTAATTCGTACTCTTGGTAAAGATGGTACTGCTGAAACGCTCAGAGAGGCTCATTCAACTTAATCGACTCACATAGTAGTTGACCTGGTAAACAGCAAATATAAAGTTTACCTTTCAAAAGGAGACCAATACGAATCTGTTTCTTACAGCAGCACAATTTTGTTGGAGAAATG
The DNA here is from genome assembly GCA_026543055.1 of Argiope trifasciata. Taxonomy (NCBI): domain Eukaryota; kingdom Metazoa; phylum Arthropoda; class Arachnida; order Araneae; family Araneidae; genus Argiope; species Argiope trifasciata. The sequence continues at coordinate 1,120,441 of JAPMOQ010016056.1, read as the reverse complement.
CATAATTTTGTTGGTATTACTGTTCAAAAAGATTCTAGATGAAAATATCATTTCAATACCTTACAGCAGAATAAAAGTATTTTTAGATACGAAATTGAAATAAAATATGTCTACTTGTTAGATAATATAAATATTAAAGCTAAAATCTGAAATATTAAATCGTTAAAGTCCCCAAACGATTGTAAATCGTATTTCAAAAAGAATTCCAGTTTTAGTCTTCAACTAAAGGATTAAATACTATCAAAAATATTTTGGATAGTAGTAATAGGAAACTAGAAGTAAAAAATAAAAATCAGTAATAGATAACTGGCAGTAAAAAAACTATAAAAATATCGAATAACCTATCAATGTACATCAAATAAAGGATTATATGTTCCAATGCTGACGGACTTTTTCAATATGTTATATATTTTGTCTGTTTTTCAACCGCAAATGATTGTCTTTGAGGGATTATATTCGTTATCCTTTTTTTAAAGTCGTGCTCGAGTTTCCTTCGCTTAGAATTTTTCAGAATAAAATATTTTCAGAAGCGTTATATTCTATTTATTATATTAGAATTTGGATTGAATTTCTTTTATATTTCTTGGTTGGATTTTTTTATGAGAACCTTTCTTCCATCCTTGGACTTAAGAAACTTTGTTTCTTCAAATTAAAAATAAAATAAAATCAGCTTTGAAAGTTAAATTTTTTCTTGGCAAAGATGATCTGTCATGCTATTTTGTTCCATTTTGTGTTAATTTTTTAACTAATTTAACGATGATCTTGAACCCCTTTAATTCCCTTTATAGATCAATACGATCCGGAGTTTTACTAAAAATCTATAACAGCTAATCATTAAAGTATATAAGTAAAACTATCAGATCAAATAGTAATTTTATTCCCTTATTATTTAGTTTTATATTTGATTGATACAGTTCTGAATTATTTCCTGGCACATATTTGCCATATACAAGCCAGTTAACGAAGTCAGTGATTTTAAACCGAGTTAACGCCAGCGTCCTGGCTTAGGCGTATCGCGTTTTGCCCGTTGTCCAGATGTCATGGGTTCCAGTCCTGGTTCGAGCAGGGTTGCTCTTCCCTTATGTTCTATCAGTGACATGAATGAATGAGCGTCCCTGTAGAAAAGGATTGTGCAATCGAACGTGTGTGTGTGTCATCTTCATTTGAGCTAGAATTCAGACTTCGGGTGCTCAGAAGTCTTTACCGTCAGAAGCCACTGCATCTTCTTTCCGTGCAACAAACCAAGTTTATGCAGTAACTTCTGAAGATAAAGTTCCTTGAGAACCCTACAGCACATGTCTGAATTCTGACCCATTAGAAGATGACACGTGTGACCGTAAACTAGACGGTAATAAGTGTTTTGTGCAGAGAAACGCTTCTCCTTTGGAAAAAATAAAAGTACAATGCACAATAGTAAAATAAGTTAAAATTTATTGCACGTTTCAGAAAAAGAATTAAGACCATCACTTGAACCATTCAGTGAAAAGAAAGAAAAGGATAATCAACACAATGAGAGAGCATTCTACTTTGTTCCTTTTGGTCTAAACTCTTGGAAATAAAAATATCTTTTATAACAAACCGCCTCTGACGTCATGGCAAATAAACTACAAGCACGAGTTGCAAGGAAGTCAGATGAGGTTAACCGTTAACTCAGATAAATCTGCATGATTGCAGAAATTGCCAGTAACACGCACACACTTGCTTGCACACAACCCGATCGTACAAGAGAGTAGAAGGGGCTTTTTCATACGCCTCGTAGATGGAACACAGGGTAAAGAATAGTTATGTCCAATCCTGGAGTCAAACCTGATACGCACAGATAACGGAGCAGAAGCTCTACCCCTAGCTCAGGACGCCATTTAAAATCTAAAGTGACTGCAATATTTTATTGAATTTGATGAAACAAAAACTGGGGACATCATAATCTTTTCAATAGTGCCTTTATTTATTCTAAAAACATTCGTAATGAGTAATATGAAACTGAAAAAAAATGTTCCGTGTTTTTGTTAAAAATGATTAAATGCGAAGTAAGACGATAATCATATTTTCATGGTATTAAATACTTAAATGGCCATTTGCTATTTGCATGCATTAAATATAAGAATTGAAGATTAACAGGAGTAATGCTAAATACATATATGAAATCTCTCGAACAATAAAAAATCGGTAAAACAGATTTGAGCTGTCGCACAGTTTCTAAGTTCAATAATAAATTTTTTTGAGTTGCCCACGAGTTTATTTTATTTTCTTCCTTATTATATTACAACATCACCCCCCCCCCTCCTAGAGAGGTACTCGAACGATGCAAAACTTCACTTGAAACTACCCATGAGGTATTCTTTTCTAATTACTTCAATTAATTGTTTTTCAAGTTAAAAGATATATCTGCCTGAAACAACTTTGAAAGTAGCTACTGGAAATCGATAAGAGTGTGCATATTTATATCGCAGTGCAATTTTCTTAATTTATCTTAATTAAGGCGTCTTATATAATCTTATTGAAAACCATTTCCCTAGCAAACCATGCAATTGTACAATATTGTATTACACTGATCAATATTCGCAATATTGTTTATTATTGTGGAATATTGTTTCATATCATAGAGTATCGCACAATATTGTATAATATAGTGTAGGGTTACTATCTAATCAATTAATTTCATCAGTTTAACTTTAAATATTCCTCTTCAATCATAATAAATAGAATAAGATTCTATAATGAGCTTTTGTAGCTTATAAATTATTTGATCTGAAGCAAAATTGGAAAAGCAGATAAAAAATACATTATAAATTACAAATATATACAATACAATAAATACATTACAATAAAAAATACATTATTCAATTTAAAATTAATTCTCGTAATTAAGCTCGCCAACTAAATATTTCCGTCGCCAAACTTTAGGAATAAAGGCCAAATATGGGAAATTTTCATTTTATGAAGCCAGTATGGCAACCCCACCATGTGGTATCTCTTCAATGGTAACAAAAGACGGAGCGATCGTGTGGCTGCGTCTGTCGGCGGAAGAGCCCGTAACCGGATGTTTGCTCGCTTTACTGCTTTTACCCCGGATCAGAAGGGGAGAGTTCATTTGTTAAAATCGGGTAGACGTGAGCAGGTTCAGCTATACATTGCGGCCCTACCATATCCTTTAGTAACGAGTAACTGCATTTAATCCATTTATAACCAAATTACAGAATGGTGAAATCCTTTGGAATGCTTAGTGATTCATTTTCTGTCAAAAAAGAAAAGGGAGTATGAATATATTCTACCCACATATTTGCAACCAACTGAAAATTTCAAGCACCCCTGATTTTTTTTTTATTATTTCATTCCTCTTTAGAATAATATTTGTCTTTCACCCTTTAAAAGTAAAATGGCATTTCTTGTTAATAAATGCCAATTCCTAATAGCCTGAAACTATCCGTATTGTCACTACAAAGATTCCTTGCACAGTTTAAAATGTGTTGAGATAAACCAACGAAATACGATATACAAGGTGATATAAATTAGAACATCGCCTACTCTGAATTTTTTGTACAGCGAACTACTCAGCTTAAAGATTCGAAAATTAGTGTACATACTATTCAAGACATGATACAGGTCATATGAAATGGTGGAAAATATTTCCAGAAACGCAGATGGATGACGCTTCACAATAAAAATATAGTTCCAGAAATACATGTAGTGGCGGTGCACAGTAAAAAATAGGGAACAAAAGCTCGTTACACATTTTATTCGAACGTACCAAATATTTAATCGCGAGTATCTATCGAAGCTTACCAACTTGTTCAACTGCTGGTCCTAATTCATGGATTGAGATGCTTCAAACATGCAGGGTGATACTGTCTTTC
>JAPMOQ010016056.1:1097514-1110282 GCA_026543055.1 Argiope trifasciata | reverse complement strand
CCATCAGTATATATATATATATATATATATATATATATATATATATATATTATTTAAAAAATTATGATTTTTAAAATATTATAAATCTTTTTCTCTAAAATCTATTTCGTACATAAAAGCTTCATTTGAAAGAATTGAATCGATTTAAATTAAGAGGATTTCTTTAATTTTATGATTGTGCATGATTCACATTTCTGTAATAATGCATTCGCAAAAGTATTTTTACGAACCTGTAGTTTTTACTTCCCAGTACATATAGTACCATTGTAAGAAAGACCATTATACGATCAGACCAGTGATAGGTTGCCGCATCAGTGATCTCAGGACTTGTTGACAAATGGCGATCATTTTGCGGTTTGGCGACAAATGTGTCGACTTTGGTGACAAAATAGAAATTACTGGAAACTTCGAAAATGTTATAGATCCACCTGAAAGGAGCTGATATAAGACTGATTGTTTTAAAAACTTTCTGACCCCGCTCCCCGGAAATTATAAAAGTCAAGTGTTATGAAGGAAACTTATAACTCAACTCTTGATGAAGGAATTGTGTCCGGCATCGGAGGTAGAGTCGTAAACAAGTAACGTGCCAAAGTGAGGATAACGAAGCAGCTGCCATATAGTCTGACGAAATGCCAGTTTTGTGTGGAATTCAAGCGAGTACTGAATTGTCGTGCGGAGTCCCGTTGTTTATTGTGTGGACAACGTATAATCCTCTGACGAGTAGCCAATCGTGTGTCGGCAGCTGGATACAGTTAACTTTGCCGTGGCATTGGAGAATTGCAGACGTTTGGAGAAACTTTAAAGAGTAGCTTCGAAGATTCCCTCTACTTCTGAAATCTTTCTTGCCGCTTTGTGTACTGAGCGTTGTTATTATTACAGGATAAAACTTGTAAATTACTGTTAGTTGTAGTGTCTTGCTGTGTACTATCTTGTGTGTACGTCCCGGTTATATATAGTTGTCCTCTGTGTATCGTTGTCAGTGTATTTGTGTTTAATAAAAGTCATTATTGTTTTCTGCTGAGACCTGCTGTTTGTGTTTTCAAACCATACACCCACTACAAGACAACCTTATATTCCTTAATAATATAAAAACGAGAAGAATAAAATGAACCTATCGTTTAATTTATAATTAATTAAAGTCTATTTACAATTGAAGAAACATTACAAAAATGAAATCTCTATCATCGGTCAAAATATATTTGAATCAATTTGGTGTCTCTAAACCTATTGGGATTGGAATATCAAAAATATAAGAAAATGCCAGAAGGTATTATTTAAAAAAATGATGAAATTGCTTCAATTTTTATTAAAAAGAATAAATAGCTTAGTAAAGATAAGCTTACAAACATCGATAAATTTCTTTATATAATTTGTAAGAAGAAATTTATATAGAATGCAGAAGAAAAATCTCTATTAATCTATAATTAATTTGGATACCAGATATTATTGTAGAAACACCTTAATAAAGAGAGAATTTTAAATCTCCCTAATTGAAAATCGGTAACTCTAAATCAAAATGTATTTTCTGTAAAACAATAAAACGTAGGAACAGTTTCTTCTATGATAATTGCATAGATTTGATAGACAATGAAATAAATTATAGAACTACTAAAAAACATAGACTGCAATAAAATTTCAGGAGAAATTTCAAGATATATGATATTGGGTTGTTCGGAAAGTCATTTCGTATTTGTTTGTCAAAATCAAAAGAAATTTTTGTTTAATGAATAAATTATTTATTAAATTATAAAATTGCCATTCTGGTCTAATACCTTTTGCCATATTTTTGGTAGTAACATGATTACACGCTCACAAAAGTTTTGGTCTTTGCTGTAAAAAAAACTGATCGAGGTGGTTTTTGGCCTCCTCATTTGAAGGAAAAATTTTGCAAATCAGTTCTGGTACTGATGTACTGTTAACACATCTTCTCCACACATATTGGCTAATTTATTTCTGGCTTGAACTGCATTTTTACCTTTTATATAGCAAAAAAGAAAAAAAATGACGAAAATGCTGTTTATTGCTCTCCATATTTAAAAGGGCACCATCCAAAAACTACTGCGAAGAATAGCTGCACTTTTTCAGACTCAAGCCTTGCAATATCAGCTCTTAAAACATAAAATGATTTTGCGGTTTAAGTATGAAATTGGGTGCGAAAAATGCAATTAAATCCTTTGTCAGGAAAAAACGAAATTACTTTCCGAACAAACTAATATAATAATTAATGGTTGAACTATGTGTCAAATTAATCAAATAATATTACTTGGAATTTTAAAGGATATGATAGATTTAATTTTTTAGTTAAAACCTCTAATTTTATCAAAGGACACAAATCTAATTTTAAAATAGAAAACTACATTAAGGTGAAATAAAGTTATATTCTTAATAGATGATGGCTGGTCAAAATAAATTGGCAGTAAAAAATATGTATTATATTAAAATTGAAATAATATGTTACAGAAATGAGATAGACTTGAACCTTTAAAAATGATGATTTCACTTTCATGTATTTAGGCTTAGTTGCTGAGTCACGCTTAAGGAAGTAAATTTATATTAAAAGTAAAAACAATTGTTTGAATAGTTTTTAAAGTTTTTTTGTAGCATTTTAAGAATTTGTATTTATTATATGGATTTTATTCCTAAGTTTGAATCTTTTTTTTTTCTGAGTACCATTTTCTTTAAAATTAACTTTTCAGATTTTTTAATTACCAATCACAAGTGATCGTTTTTTATTTCTATTTCAAAATTTAGCTCTGATTTTTCACTCGATTTCTTTTTGACATTTACAATATTTTATCTGCAATGCGAAAAGTTAAAATTATTGCATGCCAACTAAAATCTATAATTTTTCAAATATTATAAAATAAGTTACCATGTGTAACCTGCTTCAATAATTTTTAACGAATTTGAAAATATATAACATAGAAAGAGTATCAAAAATGATTCGTTATTTGATCATATTCTCAAATCATATATGCATTACCGGTAATGGAATTTATGGAAATAAGGGAGAGTATGAAAGGGAAATTAACTTACCGATCTACTATGGCAATAATTTAAATAGTTCTGTAATTACTCGAACCTTCGAAAACTTTCCAGGTTATAAATGGATAACTGAAACTTAAGAAAGATCGTTAATCAAGCACTGTTTAAAGCATCTGCCTTTTCAAAACATCGCATAAACACCGGCCATCAATTCCATCCGAGATAGAAATCAATCGTTAATCCATCCATCAAATCCTGCTTTCATTAACTGCCACCAAGTTCGTTTCGCAGACATTATAAGCGACTAACATTTTTATGCTGGTTCTTATGAATAAATGTCCGCGATAAAAACAGCTGAGATAAATCCAGCAGCAGCTGGTCATGATGTTTATTTTATCTTAATGTTATTCTGCTATATATACGAAAACAGAATCAAGATATTTCTGTTGTTAGGAATGGCCACAAATATCCTAGAGCAGCAGCTTTTACTCTAGAATAAAAATAAGAGCATCATCTGTGCATTGTTATATAGAAATGGTAATGGAATTATAAGGGCGGATGGGCTATATCATTAATTGCGTAGCTGCTGTATAAATATGTTGTTAAGCTGGTGACTTTACAATCCATTTGGTATGATTTCAGATGTTAAGTTTCGCTATCTTTATTGGAAGTCATGAAATAATATAAATTTATCATCCTGACTAATGGTTGTTAGAAAGTACATATTACGTACAATGTGATTAATCAATTATTATTTATACTAATTGTTTAGAATGGATAATAACCAAATAAGCCTGTTAAAATGAATAAATTGTGAGCATATATCCTAGCGTAGCAACTTTTACTCAAGAATAAAAAGAAGAGCATCATCTGTGCATTGTTATATAAAGACGAATTATTAAATTAATGATTGAATTATTAATTATAAGGGCAGATGAGCTATATCATTAATTGTGTAGCTGCTGTATAAATATATGATGTTCAGCTTGTGACTTTACGATTCATTTGGTATGATTTAAGATGTTGATTTCTACTATTTTTATTGGAATCCTAAAATTGTGTAAATTTAACATCCTAATCGATGGTTGTTTGAAAGTATATGTTGCGGTAAATATGATTAACTGGTTATTATTTAATACTAATTGTTTATAATTAATAATAACCAAATAAGAAGGTTAAAATGAATAATTTGTGAGTATTTACCATAATTAGCCCATTATTATTAATAGTAACCAATGGAAATTAATCAATATCAGTTTTGTTGTGCAATGACAGATAGTCGACATCAGTTGATTGTTTATTTTACAAGTTACACTCCAAATCCCTTCGTTGTCAATTCTTTGCGTTTATATTATTGTTTTCTGCAAATTAAGATAGTTATTTTAACACATTTTGCATCGTGGATGACAACTTAGAAGTTATAAAGTCACGTTTCAACAGCCATTCAGTTATGTTAAAATAAAAAATAAAAACGTTATTTACAACAGAAAATATAATTCGTTTTTCTCTAAGATTAAGAAAAGTAAAGAAAAGACTTATATTTAAAAAAAAGAAAATTATCAATGAGTTTCAAGATACTATACTGTTATTCCTGTTATGAGATTAATTAATTGTGAAATACAAAAAAGAAGTTAAAAAATGAAATTTCATAGAAAAACTTCGTAGCAGGTTTAAAAAACATATACAAAAAGGCACACTTATTTCCCAATCCCATATCAAACGTTTAATCCCATTGACCAGACTGCATTATTAATTATTAACAATAACTGGTTAAAGTGAATAATTTGCAATATTTTTTTTACTTTCACCAATAGAAGAGGTTATTGTTAATAATAATAACATTATTCATAATAGCTTTAAGAATAACATTATTCAAATTGGCGGTAAAATATGCATTACAATTAAATAAATTACAAATTTGAAAGAAATTATTAAATACACTGATGGAAAAAAATCCCAATACCAAGAAAAAATTATTGTACAGTAATGAAATTTTAAGAATACATTTGTCTAGGTAACATATTTAATTGATTAAAGTTTCAAGATCACAGGTAGAGCCATTGGTGAGAAGAGCCATTTCAAATGTGAAATGTTGGTACATTAGTAACCGGTGTAACCGCCAGAATTTTGAATGCAAACATGCAAACGTGCATGCATTGTGTCGTACAGGTGTCGGATATCAGTTTATGGGATGGAGTTCCATGCCTGTTTCAATTGGGTTGTCAATGCAGGGACGTTTAATGCTGGTTGTGGATGACGCTGGAGTTGTCCTCCAATGATGTCCCATCCGTGGTCGATTGGAGAAAGATCTGGTGATCTAGCAGGCCAACGCAGCATGTCGACACTCTGTAGAGCATGTTGGGTTACAACAACGGTATGAGGGCGAGCGTTATCCTGTTGGAAAACACCCCCTTGAATTCTTTTCATGATTGGTAGCACAACTAGTTGTATCACTAGACTGACGTAAAAATTTGCAGTCAGGGTGCGTGGGATAACCACGAGAGAGGTCCTGCTGTCATACGAAATCGCTCCCCAAACCATAACTCCAGGAGTAGGCCCTGTGTGTCGCAGACAGGTCACTAGCAGGCGCGTTTACCTGGCCTCCTTCTAACCAACAAATGGCTATCACTGCGACCAAGGCAGAACCGGCTTTCATCAGAAAACACAACAGATCTCCACTCCATCCTCCAATGAGCTCTAGCATAAAACCACTCACGTCGCAAACGGCACTGGTTTGGAGTCAGTGGAATGCACTGTACAGGGCGTCTGGCTCGGAACTGTCCTTGAAGTAACCGATTTGTAACAGTTCGTTGTGTCACTGCGGTGCCAACTGCAGCTCGAATTTCAGCTACAGACGCAGTACGATTAGCCACAGCCATACGCCGAATCCGACGGTCTTCCCTCTCAGTAGTACCACGTGGCCATTCGGAGTCTGGTCTTCTTGAGGCAATACCTTCCCTTGACCACTGCCGCCAATATTCATGCACTGTGGATACATTCCTTCCAAGTCTTTCAGCAATATCGCGGAAAGAAAACCCACCTTCTCGTAGCCCTACAACACGACCTCGTTCAAACTCAGTGAGCTGCTGACAATGGCTTCTTCGTCTTCTTAGAGATCGTGAAACTTACAGCGCTTATTTAAAGCAAACCTCATTTGCATGTTCATAGTGTCGCTACTTGCGCCACACTTACGCGCGTAGCTCGAAATTTGAATCGACGTCATCTTTCAGATGTATAAACACGCCTACCAAATTTCGTTTATCTAGCACAGCTCCTTCCTAGTGTTGGGAGTTTTTTCCATCAGTGTAATTCTTATATTTTAATAATATTCTAATTTATTACCTTTGGAATAACCTAGAAATGTGTAACTTTAAATAATATTTAAATTTAAAGAAATGTTAATGAAACTGTTCCTAAAGTATCTACATTTCAAAACATTAGCCAGTCTTGCATCAACATAATTATTCAATTCATCCCAAAACAGTAGTTGCTATTTATCCATCAAATCCTGCTTTCATGAACTCAGTTTAAGTTATACTTACAGACATCAAGAGGGTTTTCCACCTTTTGGGGTATTTTATTATAAATAGTCTTCTTAACTAAAGAGTCTTGGTAAATCTAGAGGCCTCTTGATATAGTGTTTACTTTGTGCAGATAGTATTCATTAGCGGTAACCGTATACTAGGATGTAAATCTGTAGGTCAAATGAAGGAAAATACCACTTGCTTCTCATCAAGGTAGTTTTTAATTTTGGAGCAAAGGAAGGGGTGTCTTCTATGTTGAATAGTGCCTTCTACGATGTCTTCTATGTTGAATTTGTGGGTTGGTAAATAAATAGAGTTACACTATAGAAATCAGAAAAATTTAATTGTGTACAAAATTATGAAAACAGTTTTGAAGATAGTTGTGTTCAGGCATATAAAATGATGTCAAGGGGTTAAAAATATGTAATGCTTTTCTGCTGTTTATATTATTTGTAAACTTTTCAATTTTGCATAAAGACAGCCTTTTATGAAGTATTATCTACTTCCAGAAAGCAGTGATTGTTATTAAAATTTTATTGTGAAGCAGGTTGATTCATTATTGAAAGTACAAACAATTAGGAGAGATGGAATACACTATAAAAAACTAAAATTTTATCAGAAAAGAAGAAATTTAGGCGGAATTATATTATAGAACACTTTTAGGCAGCAATATAACTAAATTTCAATAGTAATTATTAAAGTTTAAATTTTTTATCGCGAACATTTAACGGCTCAAAATATTGATGCTGAAGGACTGATTTATAGATAGAAGAAAATAGGCCAATTGATGTCAATTTAAAGTAAAAGCCAATTACTTGCAAAATATAGAATATTTTGTATAGAGTCTTTAATTAATGTGATGTATCTCTGAAGAATTCAGAAAATACTAATTATCTAAGTGAAACGAAATGTGCTTTCGAATTGCACTGATTATTAACTCGTCATTGCTGCATTTCCGAATATTCATTGCTTCATTTGAGCAGCTTAACAGTAACATTAAGTTAGAATAACATCGCTTTTTATTCTCTGTTGTCTTTGTGGACGTTTATAATTTGCATAATTAGTATGTCAAATTATCAACTACCTAGCATACCCATGAATATAGATATACCATGTACATCAAACAATATACCGAATCTATTGCTATTCTGACTACCATAATTATAATTTTTTTTCTTCACAGGCCTAAATTATTCTCTGGAAAACGAAGACGATAATAAATCAAGATTTCTTCTTCCTTTTTCGATCTGATGTAAGTAATTTTCCCGCAGTTTAATTTTAAATAAATATTATATGTTAATGCAATATTTATTTATAAGAAATACAATATTAAGCATTTGGTGAAGTTATGGCTATAACTTAATTCGGTATAAGATTGCCTGAGATCGCCTTATCTGTTCATATACTTTCTAATTTTTATCCTATTACAAATTATAATTTTAAACTGCATTATAACAATTCTACAAATTTGTAAAATAAAATTCTCCTTTAACAATAAGTTAAGACTGAATTTTCTGCTAAGGGAACCTTACAGATTAAGTTTTAAAATGTTTAGTGTGTTTTATACATAGTTTATATACTAGTATTCTATTAAGTCTTTGAAATTGTTTACTGCTTAAACATTTATGGAATTTTGGATAACAGTTATTATTAAATATTATATAACATAGTTTTATTAATAAAAAATAGATGATGTCGAATATTTATCTAACGTTATTTCGATGCTATTACGGAAATTATATGCTAGCTATATGATAAAAGAAATTCCATGAATTGGAAAATAAAAAATGATTCTTTATTTTTGCAAGAAAACGAAAATTCAGGTAGAAAATATGGTAAAGTTATACTCAAATATTATCAGAAAGTGGCAATATACAAATAGGTAGAAAATTTAAATATATATATCAACATTACAAAGAAGTTACTATCATCAACTAGCAACACCTTGAGAACTCCAAAAAGAGAATTATATTATTGTGAGCTTTATAAAATTAGTCTTCTGAAGGGGCATAAGGTAACACAAATTGTCTAGATGCGTATGCAGAAGCTGACTTCCTATGAGAAATTAGATCAATTTTGTTACAAACTTCATTGATCCTTTCACTACTAACCCAACCGACTATACAAATTCTATACTATCAAGCCGACATCAATTTCAAACGAAGGAAAAAGGATATAAAGCAAGTTACAAGGATATTCTCGATTTAAATTATGCATGGCCCATTAAAAAATTGCAAAGCAGTAAAACATTTGCACGGTTGGTTAAGCAAGCTTAGTGATAAAAGTTATAATGCTCACAAAATTTCGAAATTCGTCACCAGACTATCATCAATATGCCGTTAAAACTGCAGATCATCGAATCCTCCATTTAGGATCTATAAAATATTCTTGTTATTGTCTCTTTCCATCTAACGGGCTAATGTTGGTAGAAAGCGGGAATTTTTAACCAAGTCAAATAATAAAATATTAACTTCATCGAACTTGCAAAGTTCTTCTATAAAGTAACTTTTCTATAACCACAAACACCATTTCTATAGCCAAGCTGAAGTCCATATTCTGCTTAAGCGTCCAAAGAAATCTAAGTGATAACATGGAAATTGGGAGCATTTAAGTTAAGAGCCAACACCTGTAACAGTTTAAATTTTCTCGTTGAAGGCGAATTCTATCATTCTATTGATGACAGACATCTAATGCCACCAACAGAGAAATGACAGTCATTCATCATAACTTAATTTTCTCAACTACTTGAAATATTTGACCTTCAGTAAAATTAACTTCAATAGTTCGCATAACCATGACAATATCATGAGTTAAGGGGTTTAGTACAAAAAGACATTGTACCAAGACAACTCGAGCCCCCCTTTCCTTCAAAATTAGGAAGAATTACAAGGGTCCTACGTCGGTCTACTTAGTAATTCGATATATCTATTATCTAAGTACTCATGATGTCACACAACAGATTTATATAATTAAATATCACTTTGATGAGCGTATTTAACATCTGCGTTTGAAAAATCTCGTAAGATTATTTATGAGTCAGCACTGCCTTTATCAATGAGGAGTATATCCAAAAGAGAAGAAACTGAGCCATTTATTCTCGTAATTTTAATTTATCTTGATATATATATATATATAGATAGATAGATAGATAGATAGATAGATTGATAGATATTTACAGATAGATATAAAACAGATATAAACATAGATAAATTGAGATATATATGGAAATATAGATAGAGAGAGAGAGATGCATATATATATAAATACATAAATATGTTATTTATGTGTCATGTCATTATTTATGTCAATATCTAATTTCCTATCTACCTAATAAATAGATGGATTTTTATACTGTTAAATGGATATAAACAGGTAAATATAGACGTATATCAATAAATATAGATAGATAAATATAAAAATATATAGATTGATTGATTTTACTCTTTCTAAGAACTCAGATACAATATCAATTACTAAATAATTCAGAGTAAATAGAAAAGGAAATTTAAACAAAAACATTTTAATTAACATTCATTTAATATCAAACTTTCACATTAATTTAATAGTGATGAGTTATATTTCAAATGTAAATACATTAATCAAGCAGAATAATTTTTTCTGTTAGTTAAACATAACTTAGATCTTATTTATAGTCATCTGAGAATGAAACCCCTCTCGAATCTTTACATGATAATCGAATTTCTATTTTATCCATACAGGAAATTAAAGCGTTCCCCCAGGCTTCAACACCGCTTTCATTGACTCGGGCAAGTTCGCCACTCTGACGACAAAAGTTATGGCTCAGATTTCACGGGTCGCTTCCATATTCTTCTTCCGACAAAAGCTGCCGAGATAAGCCGACCACCGTGTGGTGCCCGCTCTAACAGCATGCAGCAGGTGTAACAAAAGACGAGAATATTCTGAAACCATCTGATGGTGGTAAGAACATCATTCTAGCCGGCGTAACGGCTTTTAATCCAGGTTCAAAAGTAAAGGGGCCGTCCCTATATTAAATCAGGAATGTGACGAGTACTTTCATCGAAGAATAGGATAGTTGTGTTTTGGAATGGCCAGGAGGGTCAAGCTAATTACAGATTCCAAGATCATCACTCTGTGAATGTCATACGGGGACAAATACTAAAGTATTGTGTAGACATTTTTTAGGTCCTACTAGGATATTTATAGTTATTTATAAACATTAAGATAAATACTAGAGTATTTTACAGACATTTTGATTGGTCAAATAGGATAAAGGTAAAAAAAATAATTCAATCTTCGGAAACTGTCACCATTTCGCTTACAGTAGTCGAAAAAAAACCCAATTCAGCTGTCGACCACAAAAAATCTTGCTACGTTCAGTGGTGGCGAGGTGGTCGGCTGTATGCAAGAAGAAGAAGCAGTCGAAAATATTGATATGATACTGTTATGATATTCAGAATAGGAAACAACTGTGTTGAAATATTTCAAGAATGCTTATATGAAAGGTTTAAAAAATTTTGAGGAATTTAATTGTTTGATTCATGGGAACAAGTGATTTGTTTTATGAGTATGAAGATATATTTTTATAGAGCCCTTGGTCCAATCTGGTAAAATGTCTAGAAAACAAAATGCTAATGCACATTTCACGTAGTTGAATATCCCCTTTCTAATAATAAAGATAGAGAGGCTTTTCAGGATTTGGAAAGTTCTGACACAAATATAGGCCTTGCCATCAATTAAAATAAAAACAAATTGATGAAACTCCCATCCTAATCTATAAATCACTGTGTTTTTCTGTACATTACAAAAAAAAATCTGACATTGATAGGCCTCGAAAAAGTCTATCATTTCAAATATATTGGCTCAGTGTTTAATGAAAGAAATGAATTCAGAGCAAAAATTGACAACATAAAAATGACTGTTTCTTTGGACTGAAAGATCCAACTTAATGAAACGAAAAACTAAACTAAGAATTTATAAGACTTTTATTAGACCTGTTGTTCTCTTAACTTGGACATTTAACGTTCTCTGAGCTTGTTCGAGAAAAGAATCATGAGAATTATTTTTGGCCCAGTACTTGAGGTAGGATGTTGGCGAACTAGATTAAGTGCGTATCGTAAATGAGACCGTTTGATTCAGAGTTTTTAAGCTCGTTACGTATATGTTTCGAAGGATGTGAATGTGCACTTTAACACATCTTCTTTGAAATTGTATCTATAATTTTAAAAAATTAAACATTAAATTGAACTTCGTCATTTTTCCCAGATATCTTCTATTAATGCTGTTCCATAAAAATATTTCATTTCTATTTTTAAAAAAAAGCATTTTAATTGTATCAATTTAATAAACATTCAAATTTGTGCTGAAATTTGAAATATTTTAAAAAATTAATTGTGCCTTATTTCCTATAAAATATTACATTATTTGCCGTCAAATCAAAACCGTTGCCATTTTTTCATTAAATAACTGCTTGCTTTTTCTTCAATTGTTGAAAACTACAGAAGAAAGAATCTGTTAGTATCTGTGTATTTATAATACGAATGAAAAAATAATCTTCCAGATTTAGAAGATCGATGATCCAGTTATTTACGTTTTCAACAGTACTCTGAGGTTATTGGACTCTCTCCAGTAGAAAAGTTCATATATATAATAAACAGAATTTAATTAGAATATTTAGAATAGCATGTCTTTAATTTTAGCCAGTTTGTCGAATCATTTAGAAGGAGTTATGAAAAAAAAAGATTTATTCGGATTCAGATATAACCAAATGCGAGAAAAAAGGGAAAAATAATACAATTATCAGCATATAAGTGGCAATAACCCACCCCAATGAATATCATATTTTGAGCTTTAAAGACGGTTGATTTTGCAGTAGGATGGGGGGGGGAGAAAAAGAATGTCGATATCCGGGATATCACTAACCATAGAAAACCATACGGCCAAGAATGGCAAGGCATCTATGCCACTTTGAGAGACGAATGCCGTGATGAGGTATAATTATGAATGATTTTTAAGGGAATGATGAAAAAGATGAAGAAATGACAAATACGATGATTGAAACATTACTAATGGGATGTGGAATATGATGATGGAAAAATTAATAAGGGAATGAGGAATATGATGAGGGAAAGATTAATTAGGGAAGATGAATACGATGATAGAATGAAGAATAGGATGATGGAAATATGAAAAGTGGGATAATGTTTATGATGATGGAAAGATTAGTAATGGAATGATGAATATGATGACGGAAAGATTAATAAGTGAAGATGAATATGAT